>ML804324.1:61779-90769 GCA_009831015.1 Picea engelmannii | reverse complement strand
ATAAAATGATTAGATTAATTGTGTGCATTGAATTAATGGATGATACTCTTGCGCCTCAAGTTAAGGCTATGTATGATATTATGTATGTGATTAGATTCCATACGAAGTAATAATTACAGTCATCTCCTGGCGCCTTCACTCGTATTCTCATTGATGGATTAACCACTTAAATTGTTCCTTAAGATTATTAACAAATGATTGTGGTAGACATAAGACTTCTTGCGTGATTTGGAAACTGATACGATATATGACAAGTTATGTGAATGATTACTTGTCCACCATGATTAATAGATGCCTAGGATGGATGGATCGAGCGCTTCATGATTCGTGTTGTTATGCGTCATCCTTTTGTAGAATGCATTGTTGTTGGGATGATGTTAAATATTGTGGTAATACATCATTATGTGTGTCGTGGTTCAAAGTGATGATGATGTGTCGACATTGTGTCGTAATTGATTATTAATGCATAAATTGTTTAGTTAATTTTATGTGATTGATGTGTCGACAATGTTGACTATTTATTATGATGTTTTCCTAACACAACTTTAAAAGAAAAAAAAAAATTGCACATCGTTTGGTTGTCTTAATGGCAGGGCCGTTACATATGGTATCATAGTGGGTTCAACCCTGTGACTGTGGATAGCCATGCCTTCAACTGAAATAATCCCTTGATTAATACTCAACACTAGTTGAATGATTAACATATCCTTGTGGTATTCACAGTTAGAGGATGCCATAGAGATTCACGATGTGGTGCTAGGGAGGAGGCACGATGCCTCCGGTAGCACCTACGCTAGAGGGGTCCAACCCCCAAGGAGAAGAACAGATATTGAGCATGAGCGGATTTTCGCGTGGGATGCATTGGGTTTGACAAGGTCCTTTCGGGGAATGTCAAAGGCCTTGAATAACCGTATGTGCTAAGATAAGGCCAGGGCGCTTGTACCCCTGAGGGTCCACAACGCGCCCCAGCCAATACTGGTAGCTTTCACAGAAAACTCGAGAGGGTTAAGTTCCTGAGTCCACGAGTGCCATGGACAGCTCATCCGTCAAGGCATGGCTAGAGATCTAGGCGATGTGCTTCGCACTTCGCGATTTCAACCTCCAACACGAAGGTCCGCATAGGTGGTATTCATCTAAAGGGGAGCACTCTTCTATGGAGGAAGACACTCCCACCTTAGCTAAACATGGTTGTCGACGCTGTGTTAGGGGAACGGTTCGAGGAATGGTTCCAGGAGAAGTAATTGTTAGAGGAATTCATTGAGCGCCAGCTCGATGAGTTCAGCGCCTTACGACACTGTGGTCGTATGGTGCTAGATTATGAGACTAGATTTATGGAGCTACTTCGGTATGCCCCGCATCTGAACACGAAGAAGCTGGAGATCAACAAGTTCGCGACCGACCTTAACTCCAGCTTTCGTGCGAAGGTGAGGATCTAAATTCCTCGGACGTTGCACAATGTAGTCCAATAGACCTCTTAGATTAGGAAAATTTGACAGTGGGAGTCCAAGCAGGGCTCCTACAAGACCGTCTGGACTGACAACATATGGTGCACAACAACATCAGATGTCGTCCAGACCATACCTCTTGGTATCAAGATACGTCTATAGGACCCTTGTTCATGACACCTTGAAGATAAGTTCCTCAACAGAGGGATCCCTATAGGGGACTACCGCCTCTGCGACAACATTGCTAGTAGCCGTCATTAGGCTTGTCAGCAGGACATACCAGGATCTTAGGCTGGTAGGCCAACAAATTCTACCTTGGGGACCAGGAGTGTAGGACCGGGACACATATTGGAATTATGGAGATGTCACCTTACCAACAAGACTATTCGGTTAAAAGCACCAGAGCGACCGGGGAAATATGACCCACTACCCTTGGGGAGATGGGTGAGGCCCATGGGATTCTTAATCACGGTGAATAATTGACAGAATGAGCGCCAGACCACTGTGCTCGAGGCGTAGGGTACCATCGCCAACCAAAATTTAGTATTTGTTAGATCTCGGTGCTACAAAGAGCTCTATTCCTAGTACCGCGCTGAAGGAATTCAAATAACAACATTCGATAGGATGGGCTTCGATTCATCGATGTGGTTTCGGGTACCAACTGGATGGTTGGAAGAAGAGGTATGAACTGTTGCTTAAACCTAGGAATAGTGTAACTAAGTCCAACCCGTACTTCACGATCTTAAGATCAGATGATGTCATAATCAGTATGGACTGGTTGGACTTGCATGATGCGATACTCTACAGTAAGGCAAAGCGGTTGGTTGGAACGACGATCAGGGAAGGAGAAGTGTGATTGTAAGAAGAAAATGAGGAGTATCCCCCATGTTCAGTTCTTCCCTAAAACTACGAAGAGCACGTGGAAGGATGCAAGTTATATTCATACTTAGCGTTGAATAACAAGGGCGTGGCAGAAGGATTACAAGACCTTCTGATATTATGGGAGTTTGCGGATGTGATTCCCAGAAGAATTATCAGGTGTGTCGCCCGAAGCCAAGATGGAATTTACCATCGAACTAAAACCTGGAATTGAACCGATGGCAAGAAAGCCTTATCGAATGTCGACCCCCGAGTTACAAGAGTTGAAAGTGCAATTGAAGGAGTTGTTGGACCTAGGACTTACACGTCCAAGTGTGTCACCTTGGGGTGCACCTATTATTTTCACACAGAAGAATGATGGGTCATGGAGACTCTGCTTGACTACCTTCAAGTATCCATTTACTACATATTGATATATATTCTCGGAGGATGAAAGAACTAGACGAAGTTGCACTTGGTACTATCGTGTCTACGAGAGAACAATTTGTTTGGGAAATTGTCAAAATGCTCTTTTATCAGTCTAAAATTCATTATTTAGGGCATGTTATCTCCGATGAAGGTATCGTTGTGGATCCAGTGAAGGTAGAGGTTATTATGGAGTGACCTACACCGACAAATGTCCCATAAGTGCATAGCTTCATGGGTTTAGCGAGATATTATCAATGGTTCATCGAGGGTTTTTTGAAGATAGCAAATCCGATTACGAAATTGCAGAAGAAGAAAAATAAATTGTGTGGACCGAGAAATGCATGGGAGAATTTCGAAGGCTCAAGAAGTTGTTGAAGACAACGTCGATACTAAAGGTCCCTGACGTGGATGAGGACTTCTTGGTATGCACTGGCGCATCCAAGGAAGGGTTAGGTGGAGTCTTGAGGCAAGACGATCGAGTGATCGCTTACATCTCGAGGAAGTTAAGAAAGCATGAGGAGAACTATGTGATGCACGATTTGGAGTTGTTATCCATCGTGTATGCCCCGAGACTATGGAGACACTTCCTAATTGGACAAAAATTCGAAATAAAAATGGACCACTATGGTTTACAACACCTCTTTACACAAAATGACTTGAACGCATGGCAAGGGCGTTGGTCATAGTTTCTTATTGATTACAATTTTGATATTTCCTAATCAAAAGGAACAGTGAATAGAGTGGCAAACACGTTGAGTCAGAGCCCACGCAAATTTTTAATGATACCTCCTCAAACGAATCTACATGAAATTATACTAACTAGAACGCGACGCTGACTAGTATAAAGAGGGTAAGGAATTTTTTGGGCAAGACACCATGTTGGTACCAAAATGGAGGGATATACTATGGAAAATGACGAATCTTTGAGATATAATAACTGGATTTACTTACAGCCCAACGATGAATTGAGAAGTTTTGATCTTATGAGAAGCTCAAAGAGCAGTGTACATGGCTCATCCAGGAGTCGTGATTGAGGACCGACCTTAAGCCCTTATTATTCTGGAAGGGATAAAGGCAGACATCATCAACTACGTGGCGAGATGTCTAGAAGGTCAGAAGGTGAAGGTTGAACATAGACATCCAACAAAATTTCTACGGCCACACACCATTCCAAAATCAACATGGGAGGTCATTTCGATGGACTTCACTATTGAATTTCCACTGACGACAAGGAGGCACGACCCGATTGTCCTAAAAATTGATACTCTGAGGAAGAGTTCACATTTTTTCCTTGTGCGTACGACACATCAAGCGCCTAGTATAGCTAGATTTTATATCAACAAGATGTTGAGACTACTAGACATACCAAAGCAATCATATCCTATAATATATTTAGTGTTTGCAAGATGATTTTGGACAAGTTTCCCAAGAGGCCTTGGGAACACCTCTAAACTTTAGTACAGCATGTCCTTAATATATACAGGCTAACCGAAGGAACGAACCAATTTGGGAAGGTTGTGTTGCGTATGCGTTTTTTGGACCAACAGAAATGTTGTGAATAGTTCTGGCCGCTGGCTGAGTTTGCGTGCAACAACAACCATCAAATCACCATTAAGATGGCACCATTTGAGTTTCTTTATGGGCAACTGTGTCGGACGTCTTTGAGTTGGGATCAACTCAAGGATGGGGTCCTGTTAGGACCAGAAGCGATCCAAGAATTGAAGGAACAATTACAAACGATACGAAAGGGGATGGAAGAAGCACATGATTGGCATAAGGGTTTTTCGATGCGCATCGCGTCGACCATAATTATGAAGGGCCTAATGGCTAGTCGTGCCTCATTCTTTGAGTTGTTGTGCTATGTTTATCTTATATCCATGTGCGACCTTAGGTCAGTGATCCTACACATGTGATTGACTTGAGTTATTGGCGGATGTTGGGAGAGGGTGTGCTCACAGCGAAGCCAATTCTCTTTCTGGACCGTCGCATTCGACAACTATGGCATCGAATTATCGATCAGGTCAAGGTCCAGTAGGAAAATTCTAGTCCACACTTAGCTACCTAGTAGGATGCATATGATATGCATCATCAGTTTCCCTTTGTTTATAACTAGACATTTAGATATAGTCAGATACTTTATTTTTTCATTTTTATACTGGGAAACTTCAGGACGAAGTTTAAAACAAGAGGGGGTGTATGTAACATCCCACTCTTGCGCACACCCGATGTGACTTATTCTTGTGGACACTTGTGTGCAATTGATCTAGTTCACTATATGATTGACTGATTTGATTATGGAGCATGATGATGTTTGTGGATTTGATGATATGTTATTTTATGATATTTATATCGACTTGTGCTATTGACTGGTTTTCCTGGGTGTGCAGGACTATGGACGTTTGAGGATGTCGATGGAATTGATGGATCTCCTTGGACTCTGGATCGAGCCAGGGAATGGACGGTTATGGTTTGAATGTTTTGATATTACATATATTAAATATGACTAGATATTATGATGTCGATTTTTATCGTTGACATATTTCATTGATGGATGCAGGATGTCGAGAGCTTGCTAACCAAACTCACATTAAGAGTAAAGGGGTCATGCATGACAACCAGAGATATTGAGGGAGAGGTGTGGTAGCATCCCTGCCACATCCTACTAGCACTCCCACCGTGGCTCGAACTATAGGTTAATTATTACCTCGTTCTAGAGATCCACGATGTCGTGAGGGAAGACTGTGACAGTCACTCATGATGATTCTAAGGGGCACGTAATAAGGCAGGGTCCTTATTCCTTAGAGGCCCTTAGTCTCCCACAAGGTCACATGAAAGATTATTGACTCCAGGGGTTTGACGTCTACCAAAATCAGTCAAAAGAAGAGTGGCACCCTTGGAGCATGTAGTGTGTCTTGAAGGGCACATCGCTCAAATAAAACAAGAATGCAAGCAAGTGGTGCCCTTGGAGCACGTAATGTGTCTTGAAGGGCACATCGCGATTTTAACTCCAGCAATTTAATAAACCTAGTACCTAGAAAAATATGCCTCCTTAGGACTTGGTCAGCCTTGAAATGAATGATGGTATGAGTAAAGTTTAATAACTAATTTTTTTCCCTTAAACATTGTCGCCAAGCCTAGTGAATTTAAAACCTAGGTCAAAGTAGAACATTGAACCCAAAAAACCTAAATGGACATGTAACAAGTAGGGGGGTAAATAAAATTCAAACATTAATAATTAAAGTGAAATTTTAATGAAGGATTAAATTATTAAAAGGGAAAATTGTTGTTTATGTCTAAACTTGTTAATTTTGAACTTAGATAAAAAGGGAAACTTACAGAAAAATAAGAATGTCTAACTTAGTAGGGAGTCTAGTCTTTGGAATTTTCTAATTGTGAACTCAACTAGGCTTTAAGTAATGTGTCAAACATTTAAGAAATGTAAGGGAATAAAGGGACACCGGAGAGCATTTTTAGGAACACTTTTAGGTGGGTGAGGGAAATAGGCAAAATTGAATTAATTAATTAATTTATGTTGCAAATAAGGGATTGGGTGACATGTGTACGGGGGAGGTTTATCCTAATTAAATTAATAAAAAGAATCTAATGAGGGTTTGGGAAAATAATCACTAAGGAAACTCTATAAAAAGGATGGCAGAGGAGGAGTATGGATGATGACTGGTAGGCATAAGGTTACGTTGCCGATATTTTTCTTGAAATATTTTTCTGGTGGGAGTTGGGATGCCCAGCTCGATAGAGAGTGGTAGCTTGACCTTGCGAGGTGAGATGGGAGCTAGATTTTTCTCTGGTTATTGTGTGCGTGGCCCCTTTGCGACTCAGGAAAATCAAGGGGAAAAAGAGTACCACTAGAATTGGCTGGAAGGTACCGGTGAGAACTTCACGGTTAGCAAGTTGGGAGATGGACACAGTGCAAGCGTGAAAGGACATCTTTGACCTCGTCGCCTTCTGTTATGGTAAACCTATTTAAGTTTGAATTGGTAAAATGTTAAACTATATATGTGTGTGTGTGGTTTTATAAGTTTGGCATCTATAAAAGGAATTTTTTACTTAACTTTTATAAGTCCCTTGTTAGTCTTATGAATCCTGGAAGTGATTATTGGAAATTGAAGGTATTTCTTATGTCGGCTTATATTACATGTGGGAATCTGCTCTGAACTTTCTGCTCATGTACATGATATTTTTTGTTGTTTAGACTCTCTGGTAGTTTCAGAATGTCTAATACCTTAACTACCCGCACTAGAATTTCTTGTGGGGCTCCATTGAACCTTTCCTAGAGTTTAGACTTGATCGCAGCCTTGTTGAGTCTGTGAATCCACAAGAGAACTTGTAAATTTATGGGTCCTGGATGAGTTCCCTGCGAAGGAGTTAAGAGATTTGGGTTTGTGGAAGCCATAGTCGTGCTAGGAGTGTGAATCCTTCAGGATCACCGCTGGGGTTGGCCTTTAGAAATTTTTTTACTTACATTTCTTACTAAACCATTTGCCCTTCCCAGCTCGTAGGGAATAGCCTCACTGTGTAAAATAGTCGAGATCAGATTTACTCGTTGCCTTTGTTTAATGACTATTTTCATTGGCTCATTCGCCCCTTATTCAACTTGGACCCCCAAAAATCACTAAATACACCTATGATCGATGCACCTTCTCTGTCCTCTGGTGACCACTTTTCTGGTATTGCTTGATCACCTAAATCTTCCTCCATCCTCCACATCTTAGACCTAGAATTTAGTTGTTCGAACGCCTAATTGGGATCTCGATGACCCTTTTTATTAGTGGTCAAACCCTCCCCACGAGCTGACGCCTGCCTTTTTTTTGTTTCCAAAGATTTTTGCAGTGGGTACACTGGTTAATGCCTTACCTTGGCAGTTGTTGAGAAAAAATTTCGAGCTAGTGTCTAATCTGGCTCCTGCATTTGGTTGTTCCCATGCCTTCATCCACACCCCCTTTTCCCTGTGCCTTGAATTGACTTTCTCCACCATTTATCGATGGGAGGAGTTTCTTGTCTGTGTTAGTTGAGGGGCGGTTATTTTAGAAACCCACAGTGTGTGGAGTTGGGCATCCTCAGATATATGTGCTTTGACAATCAACGGAGTAAACCCCAGAAGCCACGCCCCCTCTAGCTTAGCCGTCGACAGAAGCAAGCGGTTGAGGGCGCCTTCCTCCATCTCATTCCATGGCGGATTTCAGAAGGCTTTGTGTGCCTTAACCTAGCTATTTTGTTATTTGGACTCGCTCAGGGTTCCTTCCTTTTCTTCGTACAGATCATTGCTCTATAGATCCGTCCTATCTTTTCGCTGCCACCCAAACCCTTGCCTTTAGAGAGATTCGAGCATGACCTTGTCAGCCACTTGATGTGTTGCACATCTTGATCCACCATGATTCGGTCAAATTTAAGGATGCTGGCTTGAATGGTAATGGGAACGTGCAATATCCCTCTTTAGCAAGTTGTTTCGACCATCAAATCCCCTCCCCTCCCGCCCACGTTATCTCCTTCACCAATTAAGGTAGGTAAGGTCCTTTTATCGACACTTTGATTTTGTTAATTCAATTTAAATCCTTGTTGATCCTTTAGTATGTGGAGTAGTGATCCTTCTTGGTATCTAAACCCTCGTGATCTTACCCCCCTTAAAGAAATATAGTCCTAACATTTTTAGTATCCTCCACTTGAAGCTATCTAAAACCTCCTTGTTTGTCTTGTAGTGGCGAGAAGACTTCGTGCTTAAAGAACCCTTCCTCATTACATTTTTGGATATAATATTAGATGGATAAGTACATTTCCTAGGTTCTGTCTCTTCTAATAAAGTTTGGAACTGGATTTTTGGATTGGTGAGTTAGTAAGCTCGGTCTTCCACTAACTTCTCTACTTATGTTTATGAAGGTTAATGTGGTAGTTATCTTAATTGGCTCTATGTGATGAGGAATTTTATTGCGCTCTTGCCCCTTTATCTTTATGATTTATCCTTTCACTATCGTACACCCCTCTTCCTCTTGAATGTTAAGGTTTAGTCAATTTTCTTGTTGCTCCATTACAATGATGTGATGTACACCTGTTTGAAGAGATAGTTTATCTTGTGTCTTGAACAACCTTGTAGGTATGTGTTAAGATCCCCTTGCGAAATGACTAAAATCGACGATTTCCATAGTGCCTTGAGTAGAGTCGATTTATTGTTGAATGTAGTAATGATTGAATCACACACCTTGAATTAATAATAAGTTGATTACATTGTGCCTTACCTTATGTCATGTATGATGGATTTCGTAATTTAACTTCTTGTGCCCTAGAATTTGTGAGATGTGTGATTTGTTATTAGACTTTTTGTGTCTTGAAATTACACGATGATTTTAGCCTAAGACTTCTTGCGCATTTGAATTTTGGTTTAGATCTCAAACTTCTCATGCTTATGTATTTTTCATGTATAATGGTTTAGAAATCGATTATCTCACGCCTTGGGATTATGTTGTGATTAAATGATTAGATTAATTGCATGCATTGAATTAATGGACGATACTCTTGTGCCTCAAGTTAAGGCTATGTATGATATTATGTATGTGATTAGATTCCATACAAAACAATAATTACAGTCGTCTCCTAGCGCCTTCACTTGTGTTCTTATTGGTGGATTAACCACTTAAATTGTGCCCTTAATATTATTAACGAATGATTGTGGTAAACATAAGACTTCTTGCATGATTTGGAAACTGATACGATATATGATGAGTTATGTGAATGATTACTCGTGTGCCATGATTAATAGATGTCTAGGATGGATGGATCGAGCAGTTCATGAATCATGTTGTTATCCGTCGTCCTTTTGTAGAATGCATTGTTGTTGGGTTGTTGTTAAATATTGTGTTAATATATAGTTATGCATGTCATGGTTCAAGGTGATGATGATGTGTCGGCATTGTGTCGTAATTGATTATTAATGCATAAATTGTTTCGTTAATTTTATGTGATTGATGTGTCGACGATGTTGACTATTTATTATGATTTTTTCCTAACACAACTTTAAAAGAAAAAAAAATTGTACGTCGTTTGGTTGTCTTAACTATGGGGTCGTTACAATTGATGATTGCATTATTTATAATATGTTTGTACAATTAGTAGTGAATTTACACTCCAAAAATGATGATTTTTATGCATAAAGATTCACGACATTTTGATGAATCTGCTTTCTTCCTCCAACAATTGACGAATCAAATGATATTTCCGTTCCAGTGCTTGTCTCTTCTTCTCTCTCTGAATGAGACTCTTTCTCACCATAATAGTTCAGTCGGTACTATTACCTACCAGGAATCAAAATATAGATCAGATTTTAGATGGAGAAATATTATGTTGATTACTTTTTCTCCGTGGGGTATTGTCATTGATACAATAATATCCCATTCACTTATGAAATTGATGAAGAAGAATTAACCTCAAGTGATTGTGAGTAGTACTCCAACCATAACATAATTGACAAATCTAAGATATACTCTTGCAAGTAAAGGGGGTTCGTATATATATTGGTTGTGTTCGAAGGTTTATTAATTGATTGGCAAGTCCAACCCCAATATCCTGATTGTGTGTGGCAATGCATCTCCTATTTATATATACATAGTCTACTAGCACATGAACAATAAGTATTTGTGTTCGTACAACAATTTCATTTCTATCCCTTTCTTGACCTCGAATGAGAAGCTTCTGGGTCGGTGGGCCCATAAAATTCATTGGGATAAGCTATATTGTTGAACCAAACGAAACAACAAGCAATAAAACCAAAGAGATATAAAGCCGCTAAACTATAGGACAAAAGATGGTGGGTTATGAGAGAAACCAAGGTCAAATTTGTAGTTTCCCTTGTAATTTGCAAGGCATAAACTATACTAAGTGACAAAATTAAAATGCACACCCAAGCGTCCTTGTAGCTCCAAAAATTGTTTTATAAGTTATAATATGTAGTTAGACAAATGGTAAATTTACCTATTCATATAAAGTTCAATTGAATAAAGGAGAGGTTACTTTAATTCACCTAGATTCGGTATTTCATGTAAATTCGAAGGGAAAACTGCCTTATTGTACAATGCACGCCCTAGTCTCAATTTTCACCCAAATGGAGTGGTTCAACTTGAAGAAGGTGTAGTTTGTGATTTTACACCTATCTATAAACTTATATTGAGATTTTCAGACATAAACCTACCCGGTGTGCATAAAGGCTAAAAATTGTCTTCTAAAACCAAAGGGCCAAATTGTTAAAGTTGTCTATATTAAATTGCACACCCAAAGTTCCTAAGGCTCCATGGACCATAATTTAGGATTTAAGTTGTAATTTGATCATTACAATATTTATAACATGTTTGTACAATTAATAGTGCATTTATACTCCAAAAATAATGATTTCTATGTGCAAATATTCAATACATTTTTATGAATTAGAGGATGGTGGGTTATGAGAGAAACCAAGGTCAGTTTTGCATTAAGATTCATAAAATACTCTATTGTGCAAAAATATGAAAGATATGCCTAGTAAAACCCTCTAAATGCACAACTTGCTTGTAAAAAGCAACCCAAAGTTGTATTATACCTTATATTTGAGTTGTACAAGTTGTTGGGGGTGTTGTTTATCATAGTAGGCATGTTCATGTTGTTTATTTTGCAATTGCAAATTTAAAGAGGGTTGTTGTGAAAAATAGGTAAATTTTGCGTTGCAACTTAGAAGGTATAAACTATACTAAGTGGAAAAATTAAAATGCATGCCCAAGCTTTCATGTAGCTCCAAAAATTGTTTGATAACATGTAAGATATAGTTAGATAAATGGTAAATTTGTCTATGCATATAAATTTCAATAGAAGAACAGGAGAGGTTACTTTAATGCACCTAGATTTAGTATTTGATGTAAACTTGAAGGGAAAATTGTCTTATTGTACAATGCACTCCATGGTCTCAACTTTGACCCAAATTGAATGGTTCAACTTGTAGAAGGTGTAGTGATTTTACACATCTATAAACTTGTATTGGCATTTTCAGACATAAACCTACCTAGTGTGCATAAAGGCTAAAAATTATCTTGTAAAACCAAAGGGCCAAATTGTTAAAGTTCTCTATTTTAAATTGCATGCCCAAAGCTTCCTAAGGCTCCATAATTTAATATTTAAGTTGTAAATTGATCATTACAATATGTATAACCTAGTTGTACAATTAGGAGTGCATTTACTCTCCAAAAAGGATGATTTATATGCACAAAGATTCAAGACATTTTGATGAATCAGAGGATGATGGGTTATGAGAGAAACCAAGGTCAATTTTTCATTAAAAGTCATAAAAGACTCTTTTGTGCAAAAATAGGCAAGAGATGCCTAGTAAAACCCTCGGAGTGCACAACCTCTTTGTAAAAAGTAACCCAAGGTTGTATTATTCCGTAGATTTGAGTTGTGCAAGTTGTTGGGGGTGTGATTTATCATAGTAGACTTGTTCATGTTGTTTATTTTTCAATTGCAAGTTTAAAAAGTGTGGTTGTGGAAAAGAGGCAAATTTTTCCTTGTAATTTGCAAGGTCTAAATTGTATTAAGTGAAAAAATTAAAATGCACACCCAAGCTTCCATGTAGCTCCAAAAAATGTTTTATAAGTTTTAAGATGGAGTTACATAAATAGTAAGTTTACCTAGGAATATAAAGTTCAATTGAAGAACAAGAAAAAAAAAATTCATGCATGTAGAATTAGGATTTCATGTAAATTTGAATGTAAAACTACCTTAGCCTCAAATGCACACCCTAGTCTCAATTTTGAGTCAAATTTAGTGGTTCAACTTACATAAGTTGTAGTTGGTGATTTTACACATGTCTATAACATTATATTGGAAATTTCAAACAGAAACCTACTTGATGTGCATAAAGGCTAAAAAATGTCTTCTAAAACCAAAGGGCCAAATTGTTAAAGTTGGCTATATGAAACTGCAAGGTCTAAACTGTACACTCCAAAAAATATGATTTATATGCACAAAGATTCATGACATTTTGATGAATCTGATGATGGTGGGTTATGAGAGAAACCAAGGTCAATCTTGCATTAATATTCATAACAAAGTCTTATGTGCAAAAATAGGCAAGAGATGCCTAGTAAAACCCTCGAAATGCACAACTTGTTTGTAAAAAGTAACCCAATGTTGTATTATACCTTAGATTTGAGTTGTGAAAGTTGTTGGAGGCGTGGTTTATCATATTAGACCTTTTCATGTTGTTTATTTTTCAATTGCAAGTTTAAAGAGGGTGGTTGTGCAAAAGAGGCAAAGTTTTCCTTGTAATTTGCAAGGTCTAAAATGTACAAAGTGACAAAATTAAAATGCACGCCCAAGCTTCCATGTAGCTCAAAAAATTGTTTTATAAGTTTTAATATGGAGTTACATAAATGGTAAATTTACCTATGCATCTAAAGTTCAATTGAAGAACAAGAGAGGTTGTTTTCATGCACCTATAATTGGGATTTCATGTAAATTTGAATGCAAAACTACCTCAGCCTCAAATGCACAGCCCAGTCTCAATTTTGAGCCACATTTAGTGGATCAAATTGCATAAGTTGTAGTTTTTTTACACATGTATATAACATTATATTGGAAATTTTAAGCATAAACCTACCTGGTGTGCATAAAAGCTAAAAATTGTCTTCTAAAATCAAAGGGCCACATTGTTAAAGTTGGCTATATTAAATTGCATGCCCAAAGTTGGATAAGGATCCATAATTTAGGGTTTAAGATGGAAATTGATCATTACAATATATATAACCTATTTGTACAATTAGTAGTGCATTTACACTCCAAAAATGATGATTTATATGCACAAAGATTCACGACGTTTTGATGAATCAGAGGATGTGCGTTATGAGAGAAACCAAGGTCGGTTTTGAATTTTCAGTCATAAAAGACTCTTCTGTGCAAAAATAGGCAAGAAATGCATAGTAAAACCCTCGAATTAATGCACAAGTTGTTTGTAAAAAGTAACCCAATGTTGTATTATACCTTAGATTTTAGTTGTGCAAGTTGTTGGGGATGTGGCTTATCATAGTAGATATGTTCATGTTGTTTATTTTGCAATTGCAAGTTTAAAAAAGGTAGTTGTGGAAAAGAGGAAAAGTTTGTCTTGTAATTTGCAAGGTCTAAATTGTACTAAGTGACAAAATTAAAATGTGCGTTGAAGCTTCCATGTAGCTCAAAAAATTGTTTTATAAGTTTTAAGATGGAGTTACATAAATGGGAAATTTACCTATGCATCTAAAGTTCAATTGAAGAACATGAGAGGTTTCTTTCATGCACCTAGAGTTTGGATTTCATGTAAATTTGAATCCAAAATTGTCTCAGCCTCAAATACACGGCCTAGTCTCAATTTGGAGCCAAATTTAGTGGTTCAACTTGTATAAGTTGTAGTTTGTGATTTTACACATGTCTATAAACTTATATTGGTATTTTCATACATAAACCTACCTAGTGTGCATAAAGGCTAAAAATTGCATTGTAAAACCAAAGGGACAAATTGTTAAATATGGCTATATTAAATTGCATGCCCAAAGTTGGCTAAGGATCCATAATTTAGGATTTAAATTGTAAATTGATCATTCCAATAATTATAACTTGTTTGTACAATTAGTAGTGCATTTACACTCCAAAACGGATGATTTTTATGCACAAATATTCACGACATTTTGATGAATCATAGTATAGTGGGTTATGAGGGAAACCAAAGTTAATTTCTTATTTTCAGTCACAAAAGACTATTTTTTGCAAAAAGACTCTATTATTTGCAAGGGAGAACATGTACTAAGTGAGAACATTAAAATGCACACCCAAGCTTCCTTGTAGCTCAAAAATTGTTGTAAAAGGTGTAATATTGAGTTAGATGTATTGTAAATTTACATATGTCATTTAAAGTGCAATTGAAGAACATGAGAGGTTGATTTCATGCTACTAGATTTGGTATTTCATGTAAATTTGAATGCAAATTGACCTCAGAATAAAATGCATGCCCTAGTGCCAATTTTGACCCACTTTATTTTGCATCCAACAAGGCTCTAATAAGACCTTTAGTCACTATTAAAAATAGAAGGGGAGAGAGGGGACACCCTTGTATTAAGCCCTCTAAATACTTAAAAAAGATAAAACATACCCATTTATTAAGATCAAGAAAGAAACTGAGGATAAACAGTTCATAACCTAGTTCACAAAAGGAACACAAATCCCAAAGTGAATTAGCATCAATCTCAAATAAAACCAGATAACCCTATCATATGCCTTAGATAATTCAATTTTAACCACCAATACCATGATATTCCTAGTATTAATGGAATGTAAACCCTCTTTCACCATCCCCAATTGATGGACAGTTGGTTTGGACAGTTGGTTGTCATTGATGTCAACCCTTGGAGAAGTTCGGAAGCCCTAGAGATGTGATTGAGATTGATGGTGAGTTAGTTGTCATTGATGGATTGGTTGATGTCAGCGTATGTATTAGTTGAATTTGATGAAGTCTACATGAAGCCCCAGAGGTGTGGTTATAGTACCCAAAGTTGGATGAGGAATATGGAAATGAAACACAATTTAAATGCAGGTATGATAGTCGTAGATGGATATTCCTTGTCATGTCATTTTCAGTGATAGGTGGTACACTACTTGGTTCCTCATGGTTGAAGAGTTATGGCCTTGTGAAGTTAGACGCCCCGAAGAATGGTCAAGAAGCCCCTATTTGGTTAAAAGTCATTAATTGAAGGGTAAAGTGGTTGTAACAAGAAACCCTCAAAATAAGGAGAGAGGTTACTAAGAAAAAGTATAAATACACCTCAAGAAGTCTCGTATTAACACATTCACACACACATTCTATTGAATATATTTGAGTGAATAAGTGATATGGTTTATCTTTCTATTGGAAAATATGAGGTTGAATCTGAGGTTGCGAAGGAAGGTCGAAGGTGAAAGTCTCAGAGTTGTAGCAAATGTGAGTAAACCTAGTTTCTGAGGTATCCACGAGTTACAGGTTAGCAGGGCATGAATGTATGTGGGTTGTAGTGGAGGAAAGCACATATATCCACGTGGAGTAGAGAAGAAATTCAGAGATCAATGAAAAGTCTTATGAAAGGTTGAGAATTGATGCTTGTACTAGGTTGTTGATGCCTAGGTTGTTTTACACATTTGTTATATGATACAAAAGAGTGTCTACGGGATCATAGGTATGTTTATGTGATTAGTTTTGAGGATTATGTTTATGTTGTTATGGTACATTCTTGAGGCATGTCATGGTAGTGATTATCCATGGTACACTTTGGTGATGGTATGATACATTTTTAACAGCACATCTTGGATACTTGGAATATGGTTTGTTGTATGGTATATGAGTGATATGGCATGTGCTTGATGGTATCTCTCGGTACATGGTTTATGGATTTTGGCACATGCTTGAGGCACATGGTTTTAGGTATATATTGGTTACATGTTGATAATGTAATGGTCATTCCTTTAGTATCTTGTTGAGGCATTGGTATATGCATGATGCACATATTTGGTGCATGGTGTGACGAATATTCTTGGTACATATATGGGGTGCATGTCTTGGTGATATTGGTACATGTTGAGATACACCTTAGTGTTGTTATGGTACATTTATTAGTAGCATATATTGACTATATTGGTATCTTGGTATTGTTTCTATATTGGTTATGATTGAGGTACTTCATTGATGATATCTTATGATATGGTACATGGTTGATGCATGAGACGGTGCATGGTTGATGCATGGTTTGGTACATGTGTTGGTACATGGTTGATGCACTTGTTCTGATACAGGTTGTGGTACATGGTTGATGCTTGGCATGGTACAGGTTGATGGTTTGGTACATGATTTGGTACATGGTTGAGACACATATCTTGTGATGGTATGCTGGTGATATTGGTATATGTTTGGCAGAGGCATGTGTTAGTGATGTTGGAAATCTAGTTGAGAGGTGTCCTTGGTATATGATCCATGTGAGAGAATCTAGTTGAGTATCGATGATAGTGACAGGTTGGACAAGTTGATCAGTGACAAGTGGATACAATGATAGGTTGACAGTGATAGGTTACAGATTGATCAGTGACAAGTTGATGTGACAATGGCGGTGATAGAGACAGGTTGAGTACAATGACAGGTTGACTGGTTACAGGTTGATTTGACAGTGACAGTGATAGTAACAGTGAATGTGGTAGTGACAATTTGGTATACACTTATATTTCATGGTGGTAGGATGGGAAAAGGAAAGGAGGTCATATCCTCCTTCTGGTTGGTGTCGAAGAACACAGGGAGTTGGAGATTCCGTTAGGTTGGAGCCTAAGAATCAGGGGGTTGTAGCCTCCTTCTGGTTGGAGCTAGAGAATTCAGGGAGTTGTAGCTTCCTTCAGGTTGGAGCCTATAAATAGGGGGTCATAGCCTCCTTCCAGTTGTAGCTCGGGAATTGGGAAGTTGGTGCTTCCGATGAATGTAATATTTGATATATAAGAAATCATTCCTTGGTTTTCTCCCATTTGGGTTTCCATGTAAACTCTGGTGTACTGTATATTTGATGTGATGATGTTTATGTGATGCTTCTTATGTTTATATTCTCATGATATATTTAATGAAATCATAGATAATACATTGATGACATATTGTTGATAAGATTGAAGTTTATATATTATGGTTAAAAGTGGTAAAAGTACTCATATTGATTCACTCCCCCTCTTAGTATTCCAACAATTGGTATTAGAGCAAGTTCCTTAAGGAAACAGTTGAACCACTGGAAGGTAGATCATGGATAGTGCATACATAGATAATGGAATTCCATGGTTTGATGGTCAGATTGGTCAGAACTATGAGATGTGGAATATCAGGATGAAATAATTTCTAGGAGAACAATGATATGATGTTTTATACTCAGTTGTTACAAGATACACTGCTACAAAGAGACCGAAGAATACAACCAATAAGGAATTGAAAAGAAACAACAAAATAGCAATGGATTTCATCTGGGAAGGATTACTTGATTCGATAAGAGAAAAATTTGGAAAATCTTTATCAGCTAAAGAACTTTGAGATAAGTTAGATAATCTTTATTTGTTGGTTACTATTTCCCTTCTCGAGTTGTCTGAGTTATTGAACAAGGGTTCATGTCATTCGGGGTTCCAACAAAGCCTCTAAAACTACCGGTCCTCCTGGTAATCCAAAAGGCAACACAACACCCGAAAGGTACTGCACAGTCTCACCCGAGATAGCTTTAAATGGTTGACTGTAATACTCAGGTGTTTACAGCCTATGACATAGTAGGGGATAGGGGTTTCTTGATTAAAGTCAGGTACCATGAGTTGTAAGGTAAACTACTTATCCCTTGAAGTCGCATATGTATATTTCATAGTTTAATTCCAACAAAGTATAAACAAATTCATAACAATGTGCTAACTTATTCATCAAGCTTAACCATATCTATGTGAGGCGAACTAGATCGCACCAGGCTCTACAGCCTGTGGTCTAATCCTTAGATCTACCTTCCCTCGTATCTTCTTTTCTCAACAGCTTATAAAATTGGTTCATACAACTAAAAACATTACATATCGCCTACGCTCCTGCGTGGTTACAGTCTCCAAAACTTAACTCCAAAGCCTAACCCTCAACAACAACAATAACACTAACAACAACCCACCCTATATGATACTTTCGTATCTATATTTATACATTTCGGGTTGTTCAGCCTTTTATAGAATATTACCAAAACCCTAACCCTTCTTACATTAGGTTTTTCTCCCATGCGTGTGTTGTTCTTCCTCCAGCTGTCACTTTCCTTTGTGCACGCTTTCTTGCATGTGCGTGTGTTGTTCTTTTGTTAGTTTTTACTTCAATTTTCTACACGCTTTCTTTCCCACAATCGTTCTTTTTTCCCCTTCGACCTAGTGCCAACAGACTCCCAACATTGACATGTGACTCATCCCGAGTCACCTAATTTATATGTGCTTCCTCGATCTCCTTGGTGATCATCTGGAACTGTTCCTGCAACTCTGTTGCTTTTGTCAGTGCCTACGCGGTTTTCTCCTTGATGGTGTCAATTGTTTGAGTTGCCACTTCCTCTCTCATCAGTTCTGCGCATTCTAGCTAAGTATGTGTTGTCTGTTTTCTGGCTTCTTCTGCCTGCGCAAGTACTTCTTCTACCCATTCCTGCAATGGTTCTATTTGAACCTGATGCTCTTGTTTTTGTGTTTGTGCAGTGATGAGTTTCACCTGTATCTTCTTCAACTCTTGTGTTCCCTTGACCCGTTCTGGGATTGGTATGGTATTCTATCGCTCCTTGAGTTCTTGGGTCATTGCATTGATCCACTCCTCCTCCTTGTCCCAGTGTTGGTCCCATGGATCCTCTTCCATCCTTGTCCAAAGTTGATTTTATTTATCCAGCATGTCAGTTGTCGTGCTGACCTATTTTTCTAGCTCCTGCAGTTGCATTATTGCTTCCTTCTTCCTTTGCTCCTTCATTGTTGGTGGAGTTGTCGGTCTAATCTATCCGCGGAGAGTCTCGATCTCCTTCTGATACTGATCAATTGTCTGCGCAATCTGGTTTATCTTTTCTATGGCTGGGAGTTCATTTCCTTGCATAGTGGTTGGAAGTTTCCAAAAAAATTATTCCACTCTGCGTTCCATCTTGTTTTTGCGTTCCTTCTCCTCCTGAGTTTCAGATTTGGCCTGCACACAAATTGTTTCCAACGCTTCCCGCTTCTTTGTTTCTTGTTGTAGCTCGACTAAGTTGTTATGTGCTCGCAATTTCATCTCGTGGTCGATGCTAACCTGCAGTTTGTATAATTCTCTTGATGGCATCTGTGCTAAGACCAATTGGATATGATCCAAATATTTCAGTGGTGTATGTCCCATAATTTCATCCATTCGCAGCATTCTAGGCTTTATGTAGACTGTGGAATGTGCGTGTGGAATCGAAAGAACTGGGTCGTGTTCTTCTACCTGCACCCTTTCTGTGGTAAGTGTGGTTGATGGCTCTATGCCTCTACTTATACTCATGATTTGGGCTTCCCTGAATATCTTAAGGAGTTGTCCCATTTCTGTCAGTTCCTTCTACAGTTTATCCCTGTGGTGCGCAACATGATCGAAATCCTCTATGAGGCAGTCTTCAACCATTCTATAAATCATCTCTCCATCATCCTCTGTGATTGTGTAGTCTGGTGGTGGTCGTTGTGCTTTCGTTTTCTTGTGCGCCCCTGCTTCGTGTACCGTTGGTCTCTTAGTTCCCCCCGGTTCCTGTCTGATGGGGTTCGATGCGATTTCTTGTGCTCCCTTAGCTGGTTTCCACTTTCCATTGGTTGACTGAGTGGTTTCTGTCCTCCCCTTCTGGGTCCCTGGCTGCTTTGAGCTGTCGTCTACCTAAGTCGACTTGGTTTGGCCCATTCTTCATTTCTTGGGTACTGGTATTTGTGGAGGCTGTGTTTCCACCTACACAACCCCTTCTTTTGTCGTTTGCCCCAATACTTCTTTGGGTATGGTTGGAATCCTCCATTCATTAGGACATTTGCTGATGATCATGTTGATATCTCCCTTGGTGACGTAGTAGTGCATCTATAGCCACTATTTATCCAGATCATACCTTGGTTGTATCCACATGGCTTGTCGCCTAGACCAGAAATTGGCGATGCCCCCGTATCGTGTGACAGCCTCTGGTGTTATTATCCATGCTCGACTGATGGCTTCATGTATCTCCCGTAGGTAAGCTTCAAATATGATTCCATTCTACCTCTTATGCTTGGCTAGTGGCACAGATCTCAGGACACGATATCTTTCTCCTCCTGGATGTGGTGTGGTACAAAAGATGGCGTGTTCTGGTTCTCTCCATCCCATGAAAGCTATGAGAGTGATCAACCATGAGTAATGAAATTTTGTACCTACGTCCTGTGCGTCTTTACAGTCTACTTGGAAAAAGTTTGATAGGTATGGTGCCCATCTCATGGAGGTGCCTTTTGCGCACTAAGCTACAACAACAATGACTCTTGCCGCTACTTCGTCTTTGTGGATTTTTCTTAGCAGTTTGTAGGCTAAGATATTTGCGCCCAATTATGTCGTGACATTGTTGATCCATTTGATTATAATGCCTCTTGTTCCCCTGTTAATTCCATATTTCTTCTTCATCTCTTCTGCTAATGTTTTTTCCTTGGACTTATCGTCCAGAATCAGAGCAGGATCCATACCCCGGGTGGGTAGGCCTGTTATCTGCGTGATAAGTTTGACAATTATGGGAACAAGTGTGTACAACCATACATCCCCTCCATGCATAACTAATAACAATTGCTTTACTCATGCCAATGCATATTGGCCTCTGCCAAAGTGTGGTATCTTCAGCAATCCTAGAATTCCTGTTCTATCCAGTCCAATTGCCCACTGGTGTCGTTGAGTGATGGTTTCTTCGAGTTGGTTCACGACTATTTTTTGCATAAAGATCTGTGGTGCAAGCTCTAGATATTTGATTTCATCTGCTACGTCATGGTCTAAATACTTGAGCTTCCTGACATGACCCAATAGCTATGGGTCCACCTATACTCCCTCTGGTATGCGAGGTAGCACAATCTCTGCAGCCGGTTTCTTTCGAGGTGAGCTCGGTATCTGAACTTGGTCCTCCTATTGTGTTGGTTGGCTCGAAGTTCCAACAACTCCTGGTTGTTCCCCTATCATCCACTCTGGCCACGCCCAGGTAGTTCCAACGGTCTCCTCAGCTGGGTGACCTAAGTCAGGTTCTTGCGTCTCGTCTGGTTGCTTGTCTGCTCCTAGATGTTGTGTCATTCTGTTCACTTCCACGGTTGCTTTAGTATGTTCCAGTGGTATTTCTTGGTGGGTTTCTTCTTATTTGTTCTGAGGCTCATGCACCGCTACTGGTGTATCCTGTTCCATGGCCTCTATTTGTGGTTGCGGAATCTCCTCTAGTATTGGTATGGACTCTACTGGGATTTCCTCTGGCGATGGGATTTCATCAATATCGACGATCTCTGGTGGCTGCTACTGATTTTCTTCCAGTGGTCCTCATGACCTAGTATAAACCCAGGTTGATCTGGATGTCTGGCCTGGTTCTGTGAGCTTCGGTGGTGCCATAATGGTGTATGTCGAACGTTTGTTGAGTTCGAATGGCTTTGGTGAGCTCTGTAGTTTCACTCTCTTCGTTCTAGCTGCTTTTTCTCTTTTTCTGTTCTTCTTTCGTGAATAGACTAACTGCTTTTGTGCTCGTGTGTTATATGGTCTCGTCATGAAGCTTGTCGAGAACGCTTCCTCCATCATGCGATTAATGCACCACAACTGTGGGTTCAATGCATTCACGACAATTTCGTACTTGCCATTACGCCTACTCTGTCATCTCTAGTTGACACATTTAATGTGACATCCCATCTATCCTTGCCTTGCTTTAACTCTGCCTCATGATGTCCTATCAGCTTGCTTTTGTCGACTTTCCTTTTCCCACTTGTTTCCTTTTTCGATACGGCTATTATCGTTTCCCTTGCTAGCTTTGTGTTTTGTATGCGGCTTGTCCCTCATGCTGTGCCATTTTTATTTTATTTTTAAATTGCGCGGTGGGTGATCGACTGTCCTTGTACAACTTCAACCAGCTCCCATTGATCATTACTCTAAGGTCTGCCCCTACTAGATATCTTAACTATACATCTCCTTCGTCCGTGACATATTTTACCTCGTATGGTCCTAGCCAATGCATTCTGAGCTTTCCTAGGTGCTGAAACGATTTATTGTCGTAGAGCAATACTAGATCTTCTCCCTTGAATGTCTTCCTATTGATGTGGCGGTCGTGCCAAGCTTTGTCTCTTGCTTGTCTTACTTGTTGGTGGAATCCTGCCAAGATTCGGTCTTCCTCCATTGATAGTAACTGATTTAGTCTTTCCTTTATTGCACCTCGTTCTGTCATGTGTGTGATAGTTGCTACATGTAGACCGAGTATTAAAAATTATAACGGCACTACTGCTTCTTGACCATAGACTAGTTTGAATGGTGTGTGGCCTGTCAGTTTTTTGCATGTGGTCCTATACGCCCATAACACTTCTGCTACCTTGAGGTCCCAATCATCCATGTTGAAGTTACATATGTTTGTCAAGGAGTTCTCTAGAATTTTGTTGAAGGCTTCTACTGTGCCATTTGCCTGTGGATGATACGGTGTGATTTTTTTATGATGAACTTCAAACTCTTCAAGCATCGCTCATATGGTGTTGTTTATGAAGTGTGTTCCTTGGCCGCTCATCAAAATTATTGGGCACCCAAATCTGGTAATTACATGTTCAAACGGAAAGTGTGCAACTATCTCTATGCTTCAATATTTTACTGGTGCGGCTTCTACCCATCTTGTTAGGTATTTCGTTACGGTGGTAATATATCTCGCCCCCGTTCTTTTGGTTGGTGGGTTAATGGGTTCCACAAAGTCTATCACCCATTTGTCGAATGCCTGAAGTGTCACTTGCGGTCGTAGTGGCATCTCATCCCTTCTGTTGGGTTTTCCTACCCTTTGACAGACATCACATTGTTGAAAATACTATTTCAAGTCTCTGTGGATCATTGGCCACCATAATCCTGCACGTAGTACCTTCTGCGTGGTAGATTTTTCTGCATAATTCCCTCCTACTACTCCCTCGTGGGCTTCTGCTAAAATTCTTGGTCATTCATGGTCTAGTACATATCTTCGTAAGATGTTATCTGCACCCATCTTGTATAGATGTCCTACGATCAATTGATAGTCAGGTATGTGAACTATTAGGTTCTTCTTATGCGCAGTTGTATATTCTTGCGGCGTAGTACATGTGCTCAAGTATTGGATGATCTCTATGAAGTAATCATGAGTAATCTGTATTGAGAATAGCTGTGCATATGGAAAGTTGTATTTTAAATTCATTGGTTCCTCTCCATTTGTGACCCTTGATAGGTGGTTAGGTCTTGCATTCAGTTTTCCTGGTTTAACTATTACCTCAAAGTCGAATTCTTGAAATAGAAATAACCATCGACAAATTCCCCCCCCCCCAATACTGGCTTGTTGACTAGGTATTTTAGGGCTGAGTGATTTGTAAACATCTTAAAGTGTTTTCCCAATAGGAAATGTCTGTATTTTGTAGTGCATAAACCATAGCTAGGCCTTCTCTTTCTGTCGTGTTATAATTTTGTTCCGAGTCTGATAATTTTCTACTTGCAAATGTTATCGGGTGATCTAAGTCTCCTACTCCTGGTTGCGCTAAGATAGCTCCAAGTGCCATCGTTGATGCATCTACATGTACATGGAATGTCTTCTCCCAATCTAGAAATACCAATATTGGTGTGGTGACCATATTTTCCTTCAGGGTATCCAAACCATGTTGGCACTCATCGTTCCATTGATACTTTGTATCCTTCCTTAACATTTTTTCCATTCGCGTTGTAATATGTGCATAGCCTTTGATGAATTTCCTGTAATATCCCATATGTCCTAGCATTTCTCTTAGTTGGCAGACTGTTTTTGGTGCTGGTAGGTTAACAATGACTATGATTTTGGCTGGATCCACTAGCAATCCATGTTTTCATACAATGTGTCCCAATAGTATCCCAAATGGTGTTCCAAATATGCATTTCTTGATATTCAGTGATATCTCGTACTGTCTACATCATTCTAACATTAGTCATAAAACTTCCACATGGTTTTTTAGTAATCTATACACTATCCAATCATCCAGGTTTACTTCCAGGAATTGATGGATGAATTCCTTAAATGTTGCGATGACCACTCTAGAAAATATCGCAGGTACATTCTTCAGTCTGAACGACATGACTGTATACTGATAAGATCCCCATTCTGTTGCGAACATGGTCTTGTGTCTATCCTCCTGTGCTATCTTAATATGATGATATCTTGAGAATCCATCGGTGAATGAGTAGACTTCATGGACTTCTACGTTCTCCAGTACTTCATCCGTGAACGGTGTGGGGAATGGGTCGTGTAGGCATGCATCATTCAACTTCCTCAAGTTGACGCATATCCTAATCCCTCTTCCCTGTTTCTTGTCCTATACTACCATCGGCCTTATCCATTATGATTCTTTGATTGGTTCGATGATGTCGGCCTCGAGCATCCTGTCAATCTCGTCTTTAACTTTCTGTTTATATATTGGGTTCAATCTATATGGTCATTGTTTAATGGGTCTTGCATCAAGTCTGAGTGATATCTTCATTTCTCCTAATTATCCAGCTATGCCTTTCATCTCTGTAAAGGTTTTGGGAAAAAGGTCGTTGTATTCGTGCAACAATTCGGTGATGCTTTCTAGTGTTTCTTCGTCCCAATAATCTCCAATGCTAACCATTTTGGGCTACTCAGAAGTCCCTATGTTAACCTTCTTTATCTTGATTGGCATAGAGATGACCTCTGACTCTAAGGGTGGTCCTTCCACATCTCTCTTGCCTTCGACTTCTTTGATCTTAATATCTTGCGGATCATCTTCATTCAGTTCTTCCTCTTGTATGTGGTAGCATGACAGTAGATCCTTGTCTGTCTACTTATTTTTCTGTTGTACCTTTGTGATAGCTTCCACTTTCAGTTCTTCAATGAATATGACGTCTCTGATATGTTTGAGGGTCACATCTATGTTGGGGTTCTCATGCTCAAATGAGAAAGTGACTGTAAGTTTATGTTGGAGTGTCGCCCATGTCTTAGTTCCTTTACGCATTTCCTCGTCCGTATACTAATTTGGTGGTATGCCCTCTAAAGTATGAATGAAGTGGTGATACCATTCCTCTGGTGGAATTATTTTCCACAACGTTTTACATGCCTCCAAGTGTTCTGTTGGTGTGCCTAGTCCGTCATATTTATGTTATTTGTTACCTATTTGTTCTTCGCCAAACCTTATGCGCAGTAATCGTTTACATTGGTACCAATCTGTGATATTCTCTTTGTGTGCACCCCACCATCTTGCGAGCATAGCCTTTAGTACTAAATATAGTGCTAGCAATCTCTGGTTTTTTAATACTTCGTCTTCATATTGTGTCAAGAAAGTTTCCAAATAATTTAGCCTGTGAAAATTAGGTGGCTCTCTGATTTCTTTGCCAATCCACCTTATTGCACGGTCTATTCTGACACACCTTCTCATGGATACTTTGTGTAGTCTTTGCTGCCAGTTTTCTAACCCGGTGTCTGAGTCTGTTGTACATGAAGTAATTCTCCACCAACTGAGTACCTCATCTGCAGTTGGGTTTATATAGTCCACATCGTGTGTAGTTGTTCTGTACAACTGGCTGATCTCTTCTAAATCCAGAAAAGTGGGTTCTACGAACATCTTGCTTTCTAATGGGTCGAGTGGGGCTATGACCCTATAGTCCCCCGACTCAAATGTCATTTTTCTATTTTTTAAGTTAATTATGGCATGGTTTTCGAACACCCAATCCATACCAAGTAGTGTCGGGTAAGGTGTTGTGTTGTCTACTATTTCGATGACTTCAAAGTCTTCCTTAGTGTACACACCATCCAGATCTACCATCACTCCTTTCAGTCTACCTATTGGTAGGACTCTATGTTGATTTTCTAGCTTTAATTGAACAATTGAGTATCCTAGTGTAGGTTCTCCCATGCATTTCCATGTAGATTTTGGTAGTACATTCAGTTTGGATCCTAGATCTAGTATAACATCTCCCATATTGAAATCCCGGATGTTAACATTTAGTCTAAATTCCCTACTTGTTCTTCTTCTTATATGTAGGTGGTTGACAGTTTTCAATTCTGGCTTCTGTTCTGTCTCACTGCTACATTTTTCTAGGATGTTTTGAAATATTTTGATAGATGAAGGATCACTTAATATTTTGATGCATGATTGCAAAAAGTATTTGATAGTACTCACTTGTTCCTTGGGTTGTATTATGTTGGTATGGTCTAATGATGGTGACATTTCATATTCCGGAGCTTCCTTGCTCTGTTGTGCAGTTGACGCAATGTTCTCCTTCTAGAATTCTTGTCAGGCTTCTGTAAAGATCTCCTTCTCCTTATGTGCGTCAAACTTCTTCTTGGGGTCAATGTTCTTCTTTACCCATTGGTTCTATGTTGGTTCCTGTCGAACTGCATCATTTCCTATTTTTTGTTCCTCCTTGAGTGACTATGTTGATGTTCCATCCATCATCCCTTGCTTTAGCTGAAATCCACTGAACATTATGGTTATTTTGATTCCTTTTTTCCTGGATCTTTACAAGTAATGTCAGACATTCCTCTGTATCATGGTCTGATGCGCGACAATACATACAATTTGTTGGTGGTAGTGGGCACTCCCGTGCATAATTTCCTAGTTGTTGGCAATTGTGACATGTGACTGGTCCTCTACCGCATCTGAAACCTCCTCTGGCTCGTCCTGCTCCTCTATAAGTTGCACAATCACCTCGCGACATGTTATATTGTGGTCTCTGATTATACTATGTGGTATTGTATTGGGGTTGTGTCAGGTTGTACTATGGTTGCGCGTTATTGTATGGATGTGATGCAGTATTATACTACTATTGCACGGTGTTGTATGGGGCTGGGGCTTGAGTGAACTATGGTACTGCTTGCCCAGTCATCATTTCTGCTTGTACCCTGTATGTGTCTGATGTTCTTTCCCGTATCAACTCCATTGTTCTGCAATCTTTGTCGTCATGGCCGACTGGCCTGCAAAAGGTGCAATATGAGTTCTTTGGGACTGTTTGGTATGTATGCATCATCGTGCAGTGGTAAGGGTCATGAGATAGTTTCTTGCATATTTCGCACCATAATCCTTCCTGTGGTAGTGGGTTTGGCATCCCTATCTCCATATACTGTGCGAATGTCGGGCATTCATTCTTATGGTATCCTTCCGTCTTGTAGGTAGTGCACCAAACGACTTCTCGTTTGTCCTTGTTCTTATTCTGGTTCAGCTGAAATGTTAAGTTCTTCAAATCCTCCTTCAGTTCTTCGATAGCCGGGTATGTCTGCTAGTACTGATTCTCTTCCAATTGCAAGGCTGCCTACAGAGCCTCTGCCTTCGTCTGAAACTTATGTTGTCGTAATGGATATTTTAAGTGTGGGAGTAGTGAGTTGAAAAACAGACGTCGATGTTTCATATCAGTCATAAGGTATTTTAACTTTCCTTTTAATCGCTTGAATCTTTGATCAATCTCCCATACCGATTCTCTTGGTTTATGTCTTATTTCAATCATCTCATTCATGTATTGATCCTTTGAGCTCGGCTTATAGAACTCATTTATCAATAGTTTCTTAATGTCATCCAGTGTCCTTGTCGTTATGGGAACATTGTTCATGTGTAGACTCATGTACCAGTCTAGTGCTTGGTCTCTTAGTGTGCTCGCTAGCTGCACGAGTTTGGTGTCTTCATTAGTGATCTGCTTTTATTCCTAGATCTTTGCACAAATGAACATATGCTTCTCAATGTCTTCTTTTTCTTCTCCTCGAAACTCTGGTAATATGATAGTAGGGTCGTGTCTTGTCATTCCAAATACTGAGCTACTCCCTCCTCCGCGCGGTGTAGATACTTGACTAAGGTTGCCTGAACTGGATCCTCTAGTTTTTGCTCCTTGTGTATATGTACTTCCTGTTGTCAGACTTCCTCCAAACTTTGGGTGTCTAAACGGTGGTGTTCTCTTTGGTGTATTGGTTGCACATGGGTTTATGGGTTCCACACTGACATTAATATGAAAGGGATGGCTGCCTTCTCCTCCTGTTCTTGGGCCTCTTATTTTCCTCTCATACGTGGTGTGCATGATTTCCTCAATATTCTCCACAACCTAGAGATCCTCTACCTCTTCCTCGTCGCTTTCCAAGCCCTCCCTCTCGGCTACAGCTCTCTTCTTGGTATTCACCTTATATTGGTAGGGTGATCTGCTACGCATCATTCCTGATGACACCAAGATCCACTTAAGTTGGTCATCATCCATCAAGATCGAGTCCAAGGGTCCCTCCTCCTTCTTCTCTTTATCCTTCCCTCCTTCCATTCCTCCTCTCTCTATCAATGCTTCCCCCCTTCCCCCATGCACGTAGGGAAGTCTAGTTGTCTGATTCCATTGTCATTATACCTTTGTTATATAGCAATATCTTGATAGAAGTATACAATGATCGAATGTACCTTCCTCTGGGTCCTTGTAGGAACTCTTGCTTGGATGCACTGTATGACTTTGTTGTGTCTACCACAAATTCTGTGATAAATCCTGCCACAATATTGTCAAGCCAAAAGTTGATTGCGCGGGTGAATTTGTTGTTCACCTATTGTAG
>ML804324.1:45099-61729 GCA_009831015.1 Picea engelmannii | reverse complement strand
GTCAAGGAGTTCTCTAGAATTTTGTTGAAGGCTTCTACTGTGCCATTTGCCTGTGGATGATACGGTGTGATTTTTTTATGATGAACTTCAAACTCTTCAAGCATCGCTCATATGGTGTTGTTTATGAAGTGTGTTCCTTGGCCACTCATCAAAATTATTGGGCACCCAAATCTGGTAATTACCTGTTCAAACGGAAAGTGTGCAACTATCTCTATGCTGCAATATTTTACTGGTGCGGCTTCTGCCCATCTTGTTAGGTATTTCGTTACGGTGGTAATATATCTCGCCCCTGTTCTTTTGGTTGGTGGGTTAATGGGTCCCACAAAGTCTATCACCCATTTGTCGAATGCCTGAAGTGTCACTTGCAGTCGTAGTGGCATCTCATCCCTTCTGTTGGGTTTGCCTACCCTTTGACAGACATCACATTGTTGAAAATACTATTTCAAGTCTCTGTGGATCGTTGGCCACCATAATCCTGCACGTAGTACCTTCTGCATGGTAGATTTTTCTGCATAATTCCCTCCTACTATTCCCTCGTGGGCTTCTGCTAAAATTCTTGGTCATTCGTGGTCTAGTACATATCTTCGTAAGATGTTATATGCACCCATCTTGTATAGATGTCCTACGATCAATTGATAGTCAGCTATGTGAACTATTAGGTTCTTCTTCTGCGCAGTTGTATATTCTTGTGGCGTAGTACCTGTGCTCAAGTATTGGATGATCTCTATGAAGTAATCATGAGCAATCTATATTGAGAATAGTTGTGCATATGGAAAGTTGTCTTTTAAATTCATTGGTTCCTCTCCATTTGTGACCCTTGATAGGTGGTTAGGTCTTGCATTCAGTTTTCCTGGTTTAACTATTACCTCAAAGTCGAATTCTTGAAATAGAAATAACCATCGACAAATCCCCCCCCCCCAATACTGGCTTGTTGACTAGGTATTTTAAGGATGAGTGATTTGTAAACATCTTAAAGTGTTTTCCCAATAGGAAATGTATGTATTTCTGTAGTGCATAAACCATAGTTAGGCCTTCTCTTTCTGTCGTGTTATAATTTTGTTCTGAGTCTGATAATTTTCTACTTGCGAATGCTATTGGGTGATCCAAGTCTCCTGCTCCTGGTTGCGCTAAGATAGCTCCAAGTGCCATCGTTGATGCATCTACATGTACATGGAATGTCTTCTCCCAATCTGGAAATACCAATATTGGTGCGGTGACCATATTTTCCTTCAGGGTATCCAGACCATGTTGGCACTCATCGTTCCATTGATACTTTGTATCCTTCCTTAACATTTTTTCCATTCGCGTTGTAATATGTGCATAGCCTTTGATGAATTTCCTATAATATCCCATATGTCCTAGCATTTCTCTTAGTTGGCAGACTGTTTTTAGTGCTGGTAGGTTAACAATGACTATGATTTTGGCTGGATCCACTAGCAATCCCTGTTTTCATACAATGTGTCCCAATAGTATCCCAAATGGTGTTCCAAATATGCATTTCTTGATATTCAGTGATATCTCGCACTGTCTACATCATTCTAACATTAGTCGTAAAACTTCCACATGGTTTTTTAGTAATCTATACACTATCCAATCATCCAGGTTTACTTCTAGGAATTGATGGATGAATTCCTTAAATGCTGCGATGACCACTCTAGAAAATATCATAGGTGCATTCTTCAGTCTGAATGACATGACTGTATACTGATAAGATCCCCATTCTGTTGCGAACATGGTCTTGTGTCTATCCTCCTGTGCTATCTTAATATGATGATATCTTGAGAATCCATCGGTGAATGAGTAGACTTCATGGACTTCTACGTTCTCGAGTACTTCATCCGTGAACGGTGTGGGGAATGGGTCGTGTAGGCATGCATCATTCAACTTCCTCAAGTTGACGCATATCCTAATCCCTCTTCCCTGTTTCTTGTCCTATACTACCATCGGCCTTATCCATTCTGATTCTTTGATTGGTTCGATGATGATGGCCTCAAGCATCATGTCAATCTCGTCTTTAACTTTCTGTTTATATATTGGGTTCAATCTATATGGTCGTTGTTTAATGGGTCTTGCACCAAGTCTGAGTGATATCTTCATTTCTCCTAATTATCCAGCTATGCCTTTCATCTCTGTAAAGGTTTTGGGAAAAAGGTCGTTGTATTCGTGCAACAATTCGGTGATGCTTTCTAGTGTTTCTTCGTCCCAATAATCTCCAATGCTAACCATTTTGGGCTACTCAGAAGTCCCTATGTTAACCTTCTTTATCTTGATTGGCATAGAGATGACCTCTGACTCTAAGGGTGGTCCTTCCACATCTCTCTTGCCTTCGACTTCTTTGATCTTAATATCTTGCGGATCATCTTCATTCAGTTCTTCCTCTTGTATGTGGTAGCATGACAGTAGATCCTTGTCTGTCTACTTATTTTTCTGTTGTACCTTTGTGATAGCTTCCACTTTCAGTTCTTCAATGAATATGACGTCTCTGATATGTTTGAGGGTCACATCTATGTTGGGGTTCTCATGCTCAAATGAGAAAGTGACTGTAAGTTTATGTTGGAGTGTCGCCCATGTCTTAGTTCCTTTACGCATTTCCTCGTCCGTATACTAATTTGGTGGTATGCCCTCTAAAGTATGAATGAAGTGGTGATACCATTCCTCTGGTGGAATTATTTTCCACAACGTTTTACATGCCTCCAAGTGTTCTGTTGGTGTGCCTAGTCCGTCATATTTATGTTATTTGTTACCTATTTGTTCTTCGCCAAACCTTATGCGCAGTAATCGTTTACATTGGTACCAATCTGTGATATTCTCTTTGTGTGCACCCCACCATCTTGCGAGCATAGCCTTTAGTACTAAATATAGTGCTAGCAATCTCTGGTTTTTTAATACTTCGTCTTCATATTGTGTCAAGAAAGTTTCCAAATAATTTAGCCTGTGAAAATTAGGTGGCTCTCTGATTTCTTTGCCAATCCACCTTATTGCACGGTCTATTCTGACACACCTTCTCATGGATACTTTGTGTAGTCTTTGCTGCCAGTTTTCTAACCCGGTGTCTGAGTCTGTTGTACATGAAGTAATTCTCCACCAACTGAGTACCTCATCTGCAGTTGGGTTTATATAGTCCACATCGTGTGTAGTTGTTCTGTACAACTGGCTGATCTCTTCTAAATCCAGAAAAGTGGGTTCTACGAACATCTTGCTTTCTAATGGGTCGAGTGGGGCTATGACCCTATAGTCCCCCGACTCAAATGTCATTTTTCTATTTTTTAAGTTAATTATGGCATGGTTTTCGAACACCCAATCCATACCAAGTAGTGTCGGGTAAGGTGTTGTGTTGTCTACTATTTCGATGACTTCAAAGTCTTCCTTAGTGTACACACCATCCAGATCTACCATCACTCCTTTCAGTCTACCTATTGGTAGGACTCTATGTTGATTTTCTAGCTTTAATTGAACAATTGAGTATCCTAGTGTAGGTTCTCCCATGCATTTCCATGTAGATTTTGGTAGTACATTCAGTTTGGATCCTAGATCTAGTATAACATCTCCCATATTGAAATCCCGGATGTTAACATTTAGTCTAAATTCCCTACTTGTTCTTCTTCTTATATGTAGGTGGTTGACAGTTTTCAATTCTGGCTTCTGTTCTGTCTCACTGCTACATTTTTCTAGGATGTTTTGAAATATTTTGATAGATGAAGGATCACTTAATATTTTGATGCATGATTGCAAAAAGTATTTGATAGTACTCACTTGTTCCTTGGGTTGTATTATGTTGGTATGGTCTAATGATGGTGACATTTCATATTCCGGAGCTTCCTTGCTCTGTTGTGCAGTTGACGCAATGTTCTCCTTCTAGAATTCTTGTCAGGCTTCTGTAAAGATCTCCTTCTCCTTATGTGCGTCAAACTTCTTCTTGGGGTCAATGTTCTTCTTTACCCATTGGTTCTATGTTGGTTCCTGTCGAACTGCATCATTTCCTATTTTTTGTTCCTCCTTGAGTGACTATGTTGATGTTCCATCCATCATCCCTTGCTTTAGCTGAAATCCACTGAACATTATGGTTATTTTGATTCCTTTTTTCCTGGATCTTTACAAGTAATGTCAGACATTCCTCTGTATCATGGTCTGATGCGCGACAATACATACAATTTGTTGGTGGTAGTGGGCACTCCCGTGCATAATTTCCTAGTTGTTGGCAATTGTGACATGTGACTGGTCCTCTACCGCATCTGAAACCTCCTCTGGCTCGTCCTGCTCCTCTATAAGTTGCACAATCACCTCGCGACATGTTATATTGTGGTCTCTGATTATACTATGTGGTATTGTATTGGGGTTGTGTCAGGTTGTACTATGGTTGCGCGTTATTGTATGGATGTGATGCAGTATTATACTACTATTGCACGGTGTTGTATGGGGCTGGGGCTTGAGTGAACTATGGTACTGCTTGCCCAGTCATCATTTCTGCTTGTACCCTGTATGTGTCTGATGTTCTTTCCCGTATCAACTCCATTGTTCTGCAATCTTTGTCGTCATGGCCGACTGGCCTGCAAAAGGTGCAATATGAGTTCTTTGGGACTGTTTGGTATGTATGCATCATCGTGCAGTGGTAAGGGTCATGAGATAGTTTCTTGCATATTTCGCACCATAATCCTTCCTGTGGTAGTGGGTTTGGCATCCCTATCTCCATATACTGTGCGAATGTCGGGCATTCATTCTTATGGTATCCTTCCGTCTTGTAGGTAGTGCACCAAACGACTTCTCGTTTGTCCTTGTTCTTATTCTGGTTCAGCTGAAATGTTAAGTTCTTCAAATCCTCCTTCAGTTCTTCGATAGCCGGGTATGTCTGCTAGTACTGATTCTCTTCCAATTGCAAGGCTGCCTACAGAGCCTCTGCCTTCGTCTGAAACTTATGTTGTCGTAATGGATATTTTAAGTGTGGGAGTAGTGAGTTGAAAAACAGACGTCGATGTTTCATATCAGTCATAAGGTATTTTAACTTTCCTTTTAATCGCTTGAATCTTTGATCAATCTCCCATACCGATTCTCTTGGTTTATGTCTTATTTCAATCATCTCATTCATGTATTGATCCTTTGAGCTCGGCTTATAGAACTCATTTATCAATAGTTTCTTAATGTCATCCAGTGTCCTTGTCGTTATGGGAACATTGTTCATGTGTAGACTCATGTACCAGTCTAGTGCTTGGTCTCTTAGTGTGCTCGCTAGCTGCACGAGTTTGGTGTCTTCATTAGTGATCTGCTTTTATTCCTAGATCTTTGCACAAATGAACATATGCTTCTCAATGTCTTCTTTTTCTTCTCCTCGAAACTCTGGTAATATGATAGTAGGGTCGTGTCTTGTCATTCCAAATACTGAGCTACTCCCTCCTCCGCGCGGTGTAGATACTTGACTAAGGTTGCCTGAACTGGATCCTCTAGTTTTTGCTCCTTGTGTATATGTACTTCCTGTTGTCAGACTTCCTCCAAACTTTGGGTGTCTAAACGGTGGTGTTCTCTTTGGTGTATTGGTTGCACATGGGTTTATGGGTTCCACACTGACATTAATATGAAAGGGATGGCTGCCTTCTCCTCCTGTTCTTGGGCCTCTTATTTTCCTCTCATACGTGGTGTGCATGATTTCCTCAATATTCTCCACAACCTAGAGATCCTCTACCTCTTCCTCGTCGCTTTCCAAGCCCTCCCTCTCGGCTACAGCTCTCTTCTTGGTATTCACCTTATATTGGTAGGGTGATCTGCTACGCATCATTCCTGATGACACCAAGATCCACTTAAGTTGGTCATCATCCATCAAGATCGAGTCCAAGGGTCCCTCCTCCTTCTTCTCTTTATCCTTCCCTCCTTCCATTCCTCCTCTCTCTATCAATGCTTCCCCCCTTCCCCCATGCACGTAGGGAAGTCTAGTTGTCTGATTCCATTGTCATTATACCTTTGTTATATAGCAATATCTTGATAGAAGTATACAATGATCGAATGTACCTTCCTCTGGGTCCTTGTAGGAACTCTTGCTTGGATGCACTGTATGACTTTGTTGTGTCTACCACAAATTCTGTGATAAATCCTGCCACAATATTGTCAAGCCAAAAGTTGATTGCGCGGGTGAATTTGTTGTTCACCTATTGTAGCTGTTGGATCTGTACTAAAGTCTAATATAGTTGTCGAATCTATTTTTTCGCGTGGTTATCCTTTAACCTTAAGATCCACTCCTGTAGTAGATGCAAAAAATCACAGAAAAAAACTTCATGTAAATCCGTAAATATGTATTTATCCAGGTATTTACGCGATGTGATCCTGGGGTTTCTATTGTCTTTCTATGAAAAATATAGCTCTTTAGTTCTCAACCAACCCTCGATTTCTTCTCTCGTGGGGTTCCAAGGTCTCAACATTCCCTTCTAACGTCTCATTGCTCCTATGTTCCACTCCTTCGGTTCTTATTCATTCTATCTCATCTACTTAGTCCTCTCTTGTTCCTCTTAACACAGCAACAGAACCATTTGTTGGTTACTATTTCCCTTCTCGGGTTGTCTAAGTTATTGACCCAGGGTTCATGTCATTCGGGGTTCCCACAAATCCTCTAAAACTATCGGCCCTCCTAGTAATCCAGAAGGCAACACAACACCCAAAAGGTACTGCGCAGTCTCACCCGGGATAACTTTAAATGGGTGATTGTAAGACTCGGGTATTTACAGCCTAGGACAGAGTAGGGGATAGGGGTTTCTTGATTAAATCCAGGTACCATGAGATGTAAGGTAAACTACTTATCCCTTGAAGTCACATACATATATTTCATAGTTTAATTCCAATAGAGTATAAACAGATTCATAACAATGTGCTAACTCATTCATCAAGCTTAACCATTAATTGTTGAAAGAAAGAAGATACATGCATACATTCAACATATTACACAAGTATTATCGTGGTTCACCCCCTTCTGGGCTATGTCCACAAATATTTGTCTCTTGGCTCTTTTATTATGGCAGTTCTACATTCTTGGTGCCACGCGCTTATAATTCTCCACAAAACTGGGTAAGATCTATGTGAGGCGGACTAGATCGCACTAGGCTCTATAGCCCATGGTCTAATCGTCATATCTTCCTTCCCTCATATCTTCTTTGCTCAACAACTTACAAAATTGGTTCATATAGCTAAAAACATTACATATCACCTACGCTCCTACGTGGTTACAGTCTCCAAAAATTAACTCCAAAGCCTAACCCTCAACAACAACAATAACACTAACAACAACCCACCCTATATGATACTTTTGTATCTATATTTATACATTTTGGGCTCTTCAGCCTTTTATATAATATTACCAAAACCCTAACCCTTCTTACATTAGGTCTTTCTCCCATGCGTGTGTTTTTCTTCCTCCAACTGTCGCTTTTCTTTGTGCACGCTTTCTTGCATGTGCGCATGTTGTTCTTTTTCTAGTTGTTACTTCAGTTTTCTGCATGCTTTCTTTCCCACGATCGTTCTTCTTCCCCCTTCAGCCTGGCGCCAACATTATTCCAAGGAATATTCCATCACATAGTCAAATCTTATTAAAGAAAATGAAGGTACAAAACAAGAATAAATATGTTCATCATGTCAGACAGATTCAGATTCAAAATATTATGAAGAAGGCATAATAGATCTTGAAGCATAATTGATCAATGCTTTAGAAAAAATGATGAAAGAACGAAATAAGAACTAGTCTCTTGAGGAACAATTGGTCAAGAAGAATTCTTCAGAAAGTTCCAAAGAAGACCAGCAGGTCATCGTGAATCTAAAATCTTAGTTAGAAGAAGCCAAAAGGAATGAAGAAACATACAAAAGTTAGATGGAAGAAAAGCAACGTTTGGAAGCCGAAATAGTAGCACTAAGAAAGGAAGCAATGGAAGAGAAAAAGTTTTTGGAAGACGAAAGAAAGGAAGAAAAGAAGAGAGAGAATATTCTGACAGATCATCTTAAGGAAAGAACTGAGAAATTAAATCATCTTGAATCATAATTTGGTCAAGAAGAAAAAGGAAGTGAAGAATAAATCATCTCCTTGAAGAAACAAAGAGAATGGAAGAATTCATGAAGATTCAGATGACGAACAAAGAAGAAGAGGTTGAGAATCTTGAAGAAGAAGTTGTCACATTAAGAGTTAAAATCATCAAGATCAACAAGAATGATGAAGAGAGAGAAACACCCACATCATCAGCAAAGAAAGATAAAGAAAAGCACTCCATGTTGTCAGTTAGGAAGAATGAAGAAAATATAAAGAGTTATGCAAAAGTACTTAAAGGAAGGAATCATGGTCAACAAGAATAAAAGAAGAGTGAGTATAATAGAGATACATATTCAATAATGCCTTCCACATTCAAGCAACAAAGAAGATTCAATCACGATGAAGGAATCAACAGAAGAGAATATCATGATCAACCAAGGTAGGAAGTCAAAAGGACTACACCACAAAGAAGATCATTCACTCCCAGGTATGTAAATTTATTTAATGGTCATTTTTTTAATTGAACTAACTTTGGACATAAAGTTGTAGATTGCAGGGCTTATATAAGAAATGTTCAAGTAAGAAATTCTTATGTGGCCCCACATAACATTGAATGTTACGAATTCCACAATTATGGTCACATAGCTCGTGATTGTAGAAGCATGATGGATACTTCTATGAAAGAGAACATTGATATCATATATAAGAAATTTTGGAAAAGAAAACAAGAGTAGGTAAAAAAAGAGTAGATGAATGAAGGACACCCAGAAGTCATACTCCCATGATTGGAAATAGCACGAGATCAAGAAAAATCTACAGGAAAAAAGGAATATGTCAAATACAGGAAGGTCTAGAGAATAAATGAAAGACAATAATAACATGTGAATCAAGAACAAGTCCAATATATCGCAGGATTTATAGTAGTATGAGAAAGAAAATAAGAGCAAGTGAATAAAGGATAAGCCCAAGAAATCATACTCTCAAGAATTGTAGTGAAATATCATAAGGAATCCATGGGAAAAGAGAAAGAAGTTAGAGTTCATAGAGATGATTAATCTATAGATGAAGAGGAATACTACTCCGCATTAGGGTGGATTCCTCCATTATTATGAGCCATCTGGCTTGGATACTCCCGGTAAATATGTATATTGAACAGGGGGATTATATGAAATAGCTATTACATATCAGAGAACCATCCTTCGAGAAGCTTGAAGTATTTGCATAGAAAGATTCAGAGCATTTAGATAACAAAAGTATAGAATGATAGATTGATTGGTTGAGAAGTAGTGTTCTGACACATGTATCAATTGGCAAGAAGAAGTTTATGATTGTATTCCACGTATGTATTCATGTAGGGATATCTTCATTACAGGTTGTTCCAGACGTGCATAGTTTTATTTGCAGATAGAGAATACCAGTTGACACATTTGATTCAATTTGAATAAAGGGAATACGTGATGATCACTTGTAGTCGTGAAGCCTTCATTATAGTACAATGATATATGGGTTGGCATTGTGGACAATTGAGTATAAAAGTTATGGACAATTTTCAACATATGGACAGAGATGGATACTTAGCAGGTACAAAAAACATGGGTTAGAGAAGATGCATAGCAGTGTGTTTACAATTAGAATCAGTTGGTCATAGAAAGGGAAGAAGTTAAAGACACAATAGAACAGGGAAAGAGAAATTGTCAGTAGAAGTTAAATCGTCATAAGAAAATCATTGAACAGTATTTTCAACTGAACATGACACTTGAATGGAGAATTCAAGTAATAAATGATTTTTATATATGTTAGAGAGTTACAAGAGGATGCACCAATGGAAAATTAGCAAGCACTAGAAGAGAGGAAATGAAACATTTACAAGTATCCCTACATTGATCTACATGACATATTGAAAAGAAGTCAAGGGAAGAGAAATCATCAAGAGAATCAATAAGGAAGATCAATAGCATGCAGGCAAGGGAGATATGCAAAAGACTTGAATAATATAAGTAAAGAATAGTTTTGAATGCTTCTCATATACATCAGATGTTTACACGAGGAATCACCATGAAGAGAAAAACAAAGGCTTTCATACAGGGGGAGAGAGAGAACAAAGGAGAGTTACCCTTTTTCCCATGATGTCAAAGGGAGATAAAGAGAAATATAAGAAGAGTAATATTCAAGCGCACGAACTCAAAGAGGGATTGTTCAAAGAAGATATACTTTTAGGGAAGTCACGAGAGAAGAGTAATACGAGGAAAGAAACATGTGAAGATAAATAGCAAAGGAACAAAAACATAGAGAAATAATAGATGCATGAATACATGGGGAGCATCCCCAAGGAGAGACACTCTTTTCCATTGATTTCAAAGGGGGCGAGAGAGAAACATTGATGAGGAGCAATGGTCACAGGGGGAGCATGAGTGTTGGAGCATCGATGTTTCCATCATTGTTGTTGTTGCCATCAATGCCAAAGGGGGATATTGTTGGAAAGTTGGTTTTCATTGATGTTGTTGGTCCTAAAGTATACACCTGACTGCTAAAGGGCAGAGCTAGGCCACCTTAAGTTTGGAATGGTTGGTTTTTTTATAATTTGATTTTGTTGGTCAACTCAAGGATAGGTTTTCAAACATGGTAATTTGGTTGGACAGACCACACGGTATGAAGGTAAATTCTCCTTTGCTAATGGTATGGACATTAATGGACAATTGGGGATATGAAAGACAAACACGGGAGATAATAGCCTACATTGCAATGAATTGCTTGCTATGTGAGAATAAATACTTCAAATAATATCTTAAGACTTAGACAAATATCTAGATGCAAATCATCCAATAGGATTCCCAATAGTTTATCTTTTCACTAAACAATAGTTGTATAACATGTTGCATAATCAACAAAAATATAAACTAAAAAAATGGTTGAAATAATAAGGAAATGTACATTGCACACATCACAAAATTTGCATTCAAGACAATATTAAATACATACATATTTGAGTAAGAAAACACAATTGTCATCAACATATATTCATTAGGTAGAGAACTTTACAATCATATAAGTAGGTTCAACCCTTTCGATACTTATCCTTTTTCCACCAAAAACTCCACCCTAAAACCATACAAAAACTACTTATTTATCAATGTTGTAGAGGACTTCGACCCTCTTTAGAACTGAAGTTTAACATCTGCATGACAACTAAATAACTAGACTAAGATTCTTTCACTACAACATTGATACACCTCTTTAACTTGAGTATAAATAAAATTCATGACACTCTTTAACTTATTCTCAACAAAAGTGTGGATCATATCACACAAAAATGATCACTTATTGTGTTTTGACACTACTATTTCAAACTTAGAATAACTAGACATCTATAAGTGAAAAATACTTCTACTGTCTAAACTGGAGTGCAAAAACCTTTAACAAAACTAATGTGACATACGGAAGTGACTCGAACTGTGCCTTGATATCCATGTGTAATTTCAGCTTGATTCTAACTGGTAGATAACTTGATGTGCTGGCAGCTTCCTCGAACTCTTCCTCGTCTTTGACATCATTAAACTAGAACAAAACTCACCCAGAATTTGGTGAATTTCTAGGGAAAATGGCCTCAAAGGTCTCGTTTATTCTCTCAAACCATGATACCTATGTAAAATAACATAGGTTTTTGTGCATGGGCCCATTTCCAACAAAAACCACTTTCATTTTTCAAAAATTCATTTCCATTTATTCAGGAGGTGCACTGGAAGACAGTGAAAAAAAACATGAAAAATAGAGCATGGTGAATTTCTGAAACAAATGACCTTAAAGGTCTCTTTGATTATCTCATACCGTGATACCTATGTAAAGTATGAGAGATTTTTTTGTTCATGGGCATGTTTCCAACAAAAATATCTTTCAATTTTCACAAATTCACCTCCAGCTGTTCAGAAGGCATTTCGAACGAGAATGACAAAAACAGGGAAAAAACAGAGTTTTTTCAGTAAATTTGGGCAACGCCTTTTGAGTTGTCTTATGTAACCTTTGATACTTTCTTTGTAGCTTATGATACCACTTTTGCAGCTTATAATGTTGCTTTGATTTCATTTTCCCCCTCATTTTCGTTTTGGGCAGTTTACCCTGTTGTTTGGTAAGGGTTGACTGTGTATCTTTAGCACTTCCGGGTGATAATGGTATTTATGATATATCTCGTGCTTATTTTTGCATACCAAAACACCTGTTATATTCATTTTCCCTTCGTTTTGCATTGGAGTACCTCATCTACATTCGAGGGATTTCCTCTTTCATTAGGGTTGTTGACTTGTTTGCACTTGATGGTGTACCTTTGGTTTTGGGAGCCCTTTTCTTGCTTGTTGGTTGTTGTGATTCCTTCGATGAGCTACCAGCTTCAAGGGAAACCTTATATTCTATATAATATTCATCTCATGTATCATCAATATGTGTATCGGGTTGTTTTTCTTGTGTTTGTAAACCCACAGATTGCATAAAGTAATCCCAAGACATTTCAATTTCATCCAGTGTGAATATTGAGTGATGAGTTGATTCTTGAACCTTAATTCATTGAGACTGCATACAATGAGTTGATTGTTCCCTTAATTTTGATGAAGTTGCACATGTAACTATGATTCCTCGTAGCCTCTTTTGATGATGACAACTGCAGGTGAAGTTCGCATGATCTCAACATGACCTTAACACAAGCTATGTGATCATGAACTTAGAAATGACTGGTGTACTGGGGTGATCATGATCATGCATTCACATGAAGGCGTCAACACTGCATTTTTTTAAAATATTTGACTTTATTTTTTAACGTTAAAAGAATTAAAACATAATCTTTTTTAAATATTTGACTTTATTTTTTGCAATCAATGTTTTTATAAATTGAAAATGCCTCGCCAACCTGCTAGAAGATTAGAAAAGTATTCCAAGGTGACAACAAGTTGTTAACCCAAATCAAATGTGTACAATATTTCATGAAAGCAATAAAAATGGTGCAAAAATAATAGAAGGGAAAAACAACTCAAGTTGAATCATAAACCATGGAGGAACATTAAAACAAAAAATCAAGCTTAAGAGGATGTATAAGTGAATGAAGGGGAAGGGAAGGGATGCATACCTAAGTTCCAACATTGGCTCCAACCGGGGACAGAACTTCCCTGTGAGGTGCTATGAACAATAGATTAGGTTCCTTACTTCTCCAAACTTTTTGTCACTTACCTATGTTTCTGTCTACCATCCATGCTCTATGTCTTTATTCAAACTGAAACTTGAAACTACAGCTACACCCTAGTGCCTTTGTTGGGCTATAGAGTCTTTTATTCACACTAAACTACTACAAACCAAATTCTCAAAAAAGAGAGCTTATTCTCCTACTCTAATTTGATGAAACTTTCTACTCGGGTATAAGCATATTTTCATTGTAACCATTCAAGCAATTGATCTACTAACCAGATTTCTTTAACCTACTTTGTGAAAATAAAAATTTGAAAATGAAATGACAACTCGCTCTAAATATGAACCCCACACTTGGAGTGAAACCATGATAGAGGATTAAAACTGATAAAATCCTCTAAGTATGCAGTCATAGGATCATAAAAATCATGATCAGTTACCTATGTATTGATAGTGAATTCATGTTATTTCTTCTCCAGATGAACAAACCGCCCTTGTGAAAAATATGCTTCAGTAGAAACATTGACATCCTCATTTTTGAGACCCGAAAAAGGAACGGGAAAATGTTGCAATATCTTTCCACTGTCAATTTCTCCCTTTAAGTTTAGAGTGGAAATTTCATCACTACTAGAATCATTTGAGGCAGTGACAAATGCAGCTAGAGTATTGTTGTTGACATCTATAGTTCTTCTATCACAAGCATCTTGGTCTTCATAAAAATTTTGAGCAACAAATTTACCTTGCAACTGTTGGCTACTGTCTTGTACAAAAATGTCTTGATCAGATTTCAAATAAAAGGCATCATAAAAATCGGAGGGTAGTTGGTTACTTCCATTTATTCCAAGAGTAGGAACAACTGGTGTAGTGAGGGAATCATTTGATGAGAAAGAAAACATGTTCAACTAGTCCTATAGCTCCTTCTCATTTTCTTGACCAAACTTTAAACACATATAATCATGAAGGTTATCATAAGTCAAGAATGTGAGTTGATCTCCAATATTTATAGTCAGATGTTGAGGGGAAGCAAAAAAAAATTGACAAATTGATCATCACTCTCTACAAAAAATTCATGAAAGTAATCATTGACAAACTCATCCCTCTACTCAAAACTAAGAAAAGGTTCACATGTACATGTAAATTCATCTTTGTGATAATCATCAATATACTTAGCTTCAAGAATAGAAAAAAATGATTTATTAGCTTCAGGATCCAAGGAAGAATAAAAATCTGAAAGTGATTCATTAGAATGCTGAAAAAAAATGAAAAATTGGATCAGATTTTCATTGTCCATATCCTTCCTTGGATTCCTCTGTATCTAAATATGATTTTTGTTGCCCATAAACTTTTTCTTGTTCCAAATATTCGTCCAAAACTCGATTTAAGAGCCTTCCATAAGCTCAAATGTTTTCCTCAATATCCTTTGCATCAATGAACATCTATTGCAATGATGATGACCTTCCCTCTCTGAGAAAAAGAACCAAATCAGGGTGTTGTGCAATTGTATATTGCACCATAACATCAACTTTAGTAGGATGAATTTACATGGGCATATTAAGATAAAAATTGTGAAACCTTATATTGAATACAATAACAACTTCATCATGCTCCCTTCTTAAGGTGTATAACTCTGATAAGTATTGTTCAAAGGATTTTTTTCTCACCCCAATACCTCAAAAACACATTACGCAAATCAATCCATGAACTAATAGAATCATCTTTCAATTTTCTAAACTGGAATCCAGCATCTCCATATAAATATTTACAGAAAGTTATCATGAACACATCCTCATGGATGATTTTCAGAATATCAGTGAATCGTTCAAAAGAAACCATGTGTTGCTCAGCTGTCACATGGTCTTCTCCATTGAACCTAGGGAGATAATCTAAAAAATTTGGAGGATATTCATGGAGGACAAAAGGAAACTTCAGAGGTTTATGGCCTTCTCTGATATTGGATTGAACATAAGTGAGTTTGCCACAAAATGGAGCAATAATGACTTGAGGAGGTGATAAATCAGCTTTGTTATTCACAGGTTTACAAGATGGGTCAATGTTAGGAGGAATTGAGATATGGACCACATTATTTCCAGTAAAGTCAGATGATGAGATCAAATCAAGGTCGATAGTACAAGAAGAAGACACATCTTCTTTACTTAAGGAGGAATATGCATTTGTAGGCTTATAATAATCTGATTAAACAAAGGATAAGATAACTCTTTTCACATGTAAAGGAAAATACAGGAATGAATCGATGAAGAAAAATATGAGCTCCTTGAAAACATTGATGGCTTGTCACCTGGTATTTTCCTTCCACCTTTTAATTTTCTATAGGCTGGTCTCATCCTCCAGTAGAGTCTTTTGATTGTGGAGTCGTCAGGTGAAAGATTGCAGTCACTATGTGTGTCTGGATTTTGTTCACCATAAAAAACCAGATCTGATCATTGTTGTTTTCCCAGGGAAAGATTGATTCGTTATTCTATTCCTTGACAACGACACAAGAAGATGTTGATCCTAAAGTCTACACATGAATGCTAAAGGGCAGATCTAGGCCACCTCAAGTTCGAAATGGTTGGTGTTTTTATTTGATTTTGTTAGTCAGATCAAGGATAGGTTTTCAAAGATGGTAATATAGTTGGACATACCACACAGTATGAAGGTAAAATATTATTTTCTAATGGTATGGACATTAATGGACATTTGGGGATATGAAAGACAAACACAAGAGACAATGCAATGAATTGCTTGCTATGTGAGAATAAAGACTAAAATAATATCTTAAGACTTAGAAAAATATCTAGATGCAAATCATCCAACATGTTGCCCAATAGTTGATATTTTCACTAAAAAATAGTTGTATAACATGTTGCATAATCAACAAAAAGATAAACTAAAACAATGGTTGAAAGAATAAGGAAATGTACATTTCACACATCACAAAATTTGCATTCAAGACAAGATTAAACACATACAGATTTGAGTAATAAAACACAATTGTCATCAACATATATTCATTAGGTAGATAAATTTACAATCATATAAGAAAGTTCATCCCTTCTGATACTTCTCCTTTTTCCACCAAAAACCCCACCCTAAAACCATACAAAAATTACTTATTTATCAATGTTGCAGAGTGTTGGATTACTGAGAGGGGGTGTGAATCAGTAATAGATCAATTTAATTCCTTTTAACCATATAATCCAAGTGTTATATCAATGAAGCATTATCATCCAATAACTGCAGAGTAAATAAGCAATGAACAAATGAATAATCATACACATACACAGTACACCAGTGTTTTACCTGGAAACCCAAATCGGGAGAAAACCACGGAATGCTTTTTCTTATATGTCTTGAAGAATTACATTCATTGGAAGCACCAACTTCCTTTTTTTTCCAACTGCAACTGGAAGGAGGCTCCAACCCCCTAGTTTCTTAGGCTACAACCTGAGGGAAGCTCCAACTCCCCAATTC
>ML804324.1:22041-33803 GCA_009831015.1 Picea engelmannii | reverse complement strand
GAGCTGGGACTAAGATCCACCAGGGTAAATGGATTCCTAGGCTAGGCTGAGACAACAGGAAGTTGCACAGTCAACATTGAGGATTCCATCCTAGGAGCCAACTCACACTAACATCCTATGACCTCTTATTCCCCACATGTTTGTCCCACCCTAGGAAGTGTGCCCCTTCTCTTCTCAACAGTCCTTCGGTTTCCCCACTTCCCTTCCAGGGCTTCAACAAAAGACTGGACAAGAATTCTCAAAGAACTATAGCTACAATTGATCTCCCTCTAGGAAATCACTTCCCCAACAAAATATCTCACCTAGAGAGAGTTTCTCATAGGCCTGACAACCTACTTATTCAATCCAAAGGTCTGACAACATGCCTCTTCAATCCCACAAGCCTGACAACCTACCTCTTTAGTCCAACTCCTAATTCAACCTGTTGCAGGCTCAGGTAAAAACAACAACAGAAAACATGTAAGGGAAACAACCACGCTCAGACAAGGAACTGTGTTGGAATCAACAACAAATGGTTAAGGCATAGTACAAGCTTGGGAAAGGTACAAGTGCTTTGTGCTTAACAGGAAATGTAGGGGATCAATACTGAAGGTGTGCGTGTAGGTTCCATGGGTGTGTGAACGATGCAGAGGTCAAATCTTGGAGGAAAATGGTTGAGTTCCTAAATTAGTTAGTGAATGGGAAAAATATGGGAAAACAGACTATTTTCTTCACATATATTTGCATGCACCATGATTGACACATGGCTCTCCTGGAGCTCATTTTCTCTCCACTTGTGATTCATTCTCTCTTCCATGAGACTTAGGATAAATAATTATCCTCACCATAGTATTTAGGAAATAATAATATAACATTATCCTGGATTTAATCCCTCAAGGTTAGCCCTTTTTTTCCTAGTCCCCTGGCTCCCTTCCCTTTCCCTTCCTAGTGGAGCTTACTCCCCCATACTCTTATATCGTGGTCAGTCTACACGCAACGATGTATTATATTAATGATATGAGTGTTTAAATATACAAAAAATAGGCTCATTGGCCTTAAGCATATATGCTCTCTGGCCTAATCATCACATAATCCTCCTATCTTATAATCACTTGGCTCACCAGCCTATAAAACATGTTTACAATTCAGTTGGGGCTCGACCTTGGGGTATTACAGGAGTGAAAAAACCTTTAACAAAACTAATGTGATAGATCGAAGTGATGGGAATTGTGCCTTGATATCCATGTGTAATTTCAGCTGGAGTTGAACTAATAGATAACTTGATGTGCTGGTAGCTTCCTTGAACTCTTCCTCCTCTTTGATAACAGTAAACTAGAACAAAACTCACCCAAAATTTCGTGAATTTATGGGGAAAATGACCTCAAAGGTCTCTTCAATTATCTTATAACGTGATACATATGTAATATTATAAGGGTTTGTGTGAATGGGCCCAATCCCAAAAAAAACCTCTTTCATTTTTCAAAAATTCATTTCCATATGTTCGGGAGGTGAGCTGGAAGACAATGACAAAAACATGAAAAACAGAGCATGGCGAATTTCTGGAAAAATGGCCTCAAAGGTCTCTTCAATTCTCTCATACCATGATACCTGTGTAAAATATGAGAGAGGTTTTTTTTCATGGCCCCATTCCCAACAAAAATATCTTTCATTTTTCACAAATTAACCTCCAATTGTTCGAGAGGAGTGTCGAACGAGAATGACAAAAACAGGGAAAAACAAATTGTTTTCAGTAAATTTGGGCAACACCTTTTGATTTGTCTTTTGTAACCTCTAATACTTTCTTTGTAGCTTATGATACTACTTTTCCAGCTTATAATGTTGCTTCAATTTCATTTTCCCCCTCATTTTCATTTTGGGAAGTTTACCGTGTTGTTTGGTAGGGGTTGACAATGTATCGTTAACACTTCCAGGTGATAATGGGATTTCTGAGACATCTTGTGCTTTTTGTTTCATACCAAAACACTTGTTTTCTTCATTTTCCCTTCATTTTGTAGTGGAGGACCTCTATTACATTCGAGGGATTTCCTCTTTCATTAGGTTTGCTGACCTGTTTGCACTTGATGGTGTACCTTTGGTTTCAGGAGCCCTTTTCTTACTTGTTGGTTGGTGTGATGCCTTCAATGAGCTACCGGCTTCGGGGGAAACTTTATATTATGTATCATCTTCATATCCTTTATCATCAATCTATGTATCAGGCTACTTTTATTTCTCTTGTAAACCCACAGATTGCAGAAAGTAATCCCAAGACATTTGAATTTCATCCAGTTTGAACATTGAGTGACAAGCTGATTCTTGAACCTTAATTTGTTAAGACTGCATACAATGATTTGATCGTGCCCTTAATTTTTATGAAGTTGCACCTGTAACTATGATTCCCTACAACCTCTTTTGATGATGACAACCACAAGTGAATTTCTCTTGATATAAAAATGACCTTAACATGAGCTATGTGATCATGAACTCAAAAATGACTGGTGTACTGGGGTGCTCATGATCATGCGTGCGCATGCAGGCACCAACACTGCACTTTTTTAAATATTTTATTTTATTTATGAACGTTAAAAGAATTAAAAAAACGTGTTTTTTCCTATTTGCAAGAACAAGCATGTTCTTTTAATCAATGTTTTTCTAAACTAAAAAGGCCTTGCCAACCTACTAGAAGCTCAGTGAAGTATTCCAAGGTGACAATGTGTTGTTAACCCAAATCAGCCATGCACAATATTCAATGAAATTAATAAAAATGGTGCAAAAATAATAGAAGGGAAAAACAACTCAAGTTGACTCATAAACCATGGAGGATCATTAAAACAAAAAATTAGGCTTAAGAGGATGTATAGGTAAATGAAGGGGAAGGGCGGGGATGCAGACCTAAGTTCCAATAGATGTCAAACCTTGGAGATTGATTGGTTTACTCATTTCTTATCTGATACAACATGGTGTCTACATGATCATAGGTATACTTATGTGATTATTTTTTAGGCTTATGCTTAAGTTTTTATGGTACATGCTTGAGGCATGTTATGGTAGTGATAGCATGGTACACTTTGGTGATGACATGATGCATTGTTAAAGGCACATATTGGATACTTGGCATATGGTTTGTTGTATGGTATATAGGTGATATGGCACGTGTTTGATGGTATATCTTGGTGCATGGTTTATGGATGTTGGCACATGCTTGAGGCACATGGTTTGAGGTATATCTTAGTTACATGTTGATAATGCGATGATCATGTCTTTTGTATCTTGTTGAGGCATTGGTATATGTATGATGCACATATTTGGTGCATGGTGCGAGGCATATTCTTGGCACATTCTTGGTACATGTATGAGGTGCATGTCCTGGTGATATTGGTACGTGTTGAGATACACCTTAGTGATGTTATGGTACATTGATTAGTAGCACATATTGACTATATTGGTATATTGGTATTGTTTCTATCTTGGTTATGCTTGAGGTACTTCATTGATGATATCTTATGATATGGTACATGGTTGATGCATGAGATGGTGCATGGTTGATGCATGAGATGGTGCATGGTTGATGCATAGTTTGGTACAAGTGTTGGTGCATGGTTGATGCACTTGTTCTAGTACAGGTTGTGGTACACGACTGATGCTTGGTATGGTACAATTTGATGGTTTCGTACATGCTTTGTTACATGGTTGAGACACATATCTTTTGATGGCATGTTGGCTATCTTATTACATGATTGGTAGAGGCATATGCTGGTGATGTTGGATATTTAGTTGAGAGGTGTCCTTGGTATATGATCCATGTGAGAGGATATAGTTGAGTATCAGTGACAATGACAGGTTGGAAAGGTTGATCAGTGACAGGTGGATACAATGATAGGTTACAGATTGATTAGTGCCAGGTTGATGTGACAATGGCAGTGACAGTGACAAGTTGACAGGTTACAGGTTGATGTGGCAGTGACAGTGATAGTGACAGTTACAGTTATAGTGATTGCAGTGATTATGGTAGTGAAAATTTGTTCTACACTTGTATTTCATGGTAGTGGGATGGGGAAAGGAAAGGAGGTTATAACCTCCTTTCGGTTGGTGCTAGAGAACATAGGGAGTTGGAGCTTCCTTTAGGTCGGAGTCTGAGAATCAAGGGGTTGTAGCCTCCTTTTGGTTGGAGCCAGATAATTCAAGTAGTTGTATCTTCCTTCAGGTTGGAGTCTGTAAATAGGGGGTCTTATCCTCCTTCGAGTTGTAGCTGGAGAATTGGGAAGTTGGTGCTTCCAATGAATGTAATCTTTGATATATAAGAGAGAATTACGTGGTTTTCTCCCATTTAGGTTTCCACGTAAAATATAGTGTATTGTGTATTTGATGTGATTATGTTGACGTGATTTTTCTTATGTTTATATGCTCATGATATATTGAATGCAATCATAGATAATACATTGGTGACAATTTGTTGATAACACTAAAGTTTATATATTTTGGTTAAAAGTGGTAAAATTCCCCATACTGATTACCCCCCCCCCTCCTCTCAGTATTCCAACACCAATGACCTCATGAAAATTCCTACCATAAATATATATATATATATATATTCATTAGAAATAGACTCAGAGAGCAATCCTTTAACCCTTCTAGCAATAATATTTGCAATAATTTTATATATGGTGTTGTATAGGGATATATGCCTATGCTCCTAAAAACAAGTAGGGTTATCAAACTTAGAGATCAAAGCAATGTTTCTTCTTTCAAAACACAGAAGTCATAATTTATCAAACTATTTGGTGATCAAAGCATATTTGTAACAAATATATATATCATTTATCTTATGCGATAACCAATTGATTTATTATTACTACATTTAAATTTTGGAAACAACATAATTCCATTAGTGTCACATGTGCATAATTGACATTAACTTACAACAACTTACTACAAAAAGAAATGACAATGGAAAATATCTGTTGATGGGATATTTCCCCCGTGACTTTAGGTCAAATCACAGAAGATCAAGACTATATTGAGAAGATTGAAATCTTCCCTCACAGACAAGTATACAAAATTGAAAGAACAACTACTTTTTCAAGGATAAAGTAGGGAAATAAAGAAGGAGAAAGAGTGAACCTTAAGTCTTCCATTTGATGTTGATCCCCATTCCTTCTTTTTGAAGAGCTCTCGATCCTTTGTCCGAACTAGCTTGAAAAATGGAATCAATACAAGTGTTGCTACGAGGTATTTATATGATCAAACAATATACATGTCATTTACTATATTCAATATAATAAGGAAAGACGCACAATGTTGCAATGAACACAGAATTTGGAGGGAAATAAATCTCTTCTATTAGCACCAAATATGAAGGTTAAGTACAGCCTTACTCACTTTTGGCATTGCTTCAAAGCCAAGAACCTAGGTTCTTCCACTAATCCTTCAAGCATCAAATCAGCCACAATACTCTTCCTTGGATAGCCCAAATAGGGATAAGGAAACATTGTATGACTATATAAGAAGGAGAGAGGGACTGAAAAAGAAGTTTCCAGATTGGGGAATGTTACTCATAGGATAATAAGGATAGGGAAGATTTCTAGATCTCAGCAGCATAACCTTGCACCAAAAGACTTCTCCTATCATATTATCCCTCAATGGTGCTTTTATATCTTCCCCAAGGGGTCAAGGAAGTTGGAATCTATTTTTTACGGGCATGGGGACGTTGGGAAACAAGCCCAACCAAAAAAACCTCCCAAAAACTCAAAATCAATTTTTTTTTCATGTTTGTTTAGGGCATTCGTGGGTTACAAGCTTGCAAGGTGCAAATGTCCACGTGTTGCATTAAAGGAGCCCGCGGATATGTGAAAAATGCATGTTTTTTATATTATTTGCATGAGGCAAGTTGGGAATTTGTCTTGAAATCCAAGGGAAAGGGTTAGGCCATGGCACCAATGCATAGGTGTGGCATTTTGTGCTATAACAATATCTTTAGAAATACATGGAAAAAATTCTACACACTAATATACAACATGGTATACCACCTACTTGTTGAAAGAAGTAAAAAAAATAATACAATTAAATTGTTAAAAACATTTCATTTTCCTACATAAATTTACATCAATTGAAAATTCATGGTTTTCCCGAGAGTAGTTGTTATTAACTATTCATCCATATGTAGTGAATATTCCCCAAAAAATTGGGATGCATAATCATTGATTTGGAAAAACATTTAAGAAAACCTATTACATGTTCATGGAAAATGTTTATATTTAAGTGAAAAATACAAGTGTGTGGATAGCTATAATAATAAATTATGCTACAAGTTTTTTATTTTCAATGAAAATTTGTAGCCTAAATTCCTTCAAAAAAATAAAAATTAGCCAAATTGGTGAAATTCCGCTTGAAAAAAAATATTGGATCAAAGCAATGAAAGTAGCATTGACAGTTGCAAGAATTCTCCCAGAACATCTTGATTCCTCAACAACCATCAACAAATCATCATTCCAATATTTATAACATGTTTGTACAATTAGTAGTGCATTTACACTCCAAAAATGATGATTTATATGCACAAAGATTCATGACATTTTGATGAATCATAGGATGGTGGTATATGAGGGAAACTAAGGTTAGTTTTTCATTTTCATTCATAAAATACTTTGTTCTGCAAAAGGACTCTATAATTTGCAAGGTCGAACATGTACCAATTGACAACATTAAAATGGGTGCCCAATCTTCCTTGTAGCTCAAAAATTGTTTTAAAGGTTTATAATATGGAGTTAAATATATTGTAAATTTATATATGTCATTTAAAGTGCAATTTAAGAACATGAGAGGTTGTTTTCATGTAGTTAGATTTGGGGTTTCATGTAAATTTGAATGCAAAATCTCCTCAGAGTAAAACGCATGCCCTAATACCAATTTTGAGCCAAATTGAGTGGTTCAACTTGAAAAAGGTGTTATTTGTAATTTCACACCTGCGTATAACCTTATATTGGCATTTTCAGACATAAACTTACCTGATGTGCATAAATTCTTACAATTGTTTTCTCTTTTTCTTTAAAGAACAATTGTTTATTCTTATTACCGGTTCTTCTTTCTCAACAAAATTTAAAATTTCTTACAAAAATTGAGCATAGTATAAAATCTATATGAGTGGAAATATGAAATTCCACATTAGTTTAAGTACATTGAAACCAAAAAATTATAAACAAAATATGTTGCTAACATGTCTTGTAAATATCCTTTAGATAAACATAACACACATTGGTCAAATAAGAGATTATTCATTAAATGATCTGGATTTATGAACGGAACAGAATGAATAATAGATTGAATACAATAACACAGAGATACGGAGAACAACAAAAAATATCCAGTGAACAATAAATTTTATTGAATAAATAAAATAGGCTGAAACTGTAAAACTACAAAACTAACAACAACTTGTTCAAATGGTGGTAGTTATCTCTGAGAAGAGATGTGGCTTCTACACGCATCCATTTGAGCAGAATAATTACAATGAGGCTCTAGAGGCATTTTTAACATTACTCATGAATGCCAAAACCCTAGACATCCAAAAACCTAACCCTAGGAGATGAAACACCAAAAGTTATGTGGGCCCCGATGGGTAAGTTGGTACCTCAACTTCCTGGGGTCGTAACTTTTTCATACAACCTATGTTTTAGGCGCTTGATATCTTATTGGAAAGGTCTATTCAATAACTACATATTATGTCATCAAACTCTGACTTTGTCTATAGTTTGACTGCAGCAAGACAAAAAAACACTGTTTAGGACCCCAAAACAACCCTGGAAGTACAAAAATATGTACTGACATGAAAACTTCCAAAATAAGCCAGTTGGATTAGGTGGGAGGCCACCAATCTCCACCTGGAAGCTATGTAGGTATTCAGACAACCTCGAAAGTGTAGAACATGTTGGACTAAAAATTTTCAAGAGAAGCCAGTTGGAATAGGTGGGTGGCCATTGATATCCACCTAGATCAATCCTCCCCCCTTAGGAATGAATGGTCTCCATTGCGTTGATATCCCCCATTAGGTGAGGAAATTTATACTGAATTTGGTTGCGGGTGAGGCACTTTCCTTGGTGCAGGAGCTTCCCTGCCTTAACAATCTGATAAAATTGAATCCTCTACTGGTGAGTGCCCTTGACCTGTGTGTCCACTATCTGATCAATGGATGCTTGTTCCATGCAGTCAAGGTTGAGATATATTGGCATCAACTGTTCTGCGATCTTCAAGGTGTCCAATAATGGTGGAAAATATGGTCGGAGGAGGTCCACATTGAACACTGGGTGAAAGCCAAGGAAGGGGGGAGTGTTGATCTCAAAAGCATTATCACCCACGACCTTGGTGATAGTGTAAGGCCCATAGCGCAGTGGACAAAGCTTCCGATGGGGCCATGTAAGGAGTTATTTTTGAAAATGTAACCAGACCTTATCTCCCACCTGAAACTTGTTCGGTACCTGGTGTTGATCATGGCACTACTTGTACTTAGCATTGGCTTTCTACAAAATCTCATGGACCTATTGGCGGATGTGATGAATCTGCTCAATGAATTTGGTGGCTTTGTCGGCCTTGGACTGAACATGGGAAGAATATTTTTGTGTGGTTACAAGAGTTATTGCAACATCAATGGGACCCAAGGTTTGGAATCACAACCCCACCTGAAAGGGGCTATGGCTAGTGGAGCTATAGAGAGCCCTAATGTAGTTTTGTTGAACATAGGGAAGAATCTCATCCCATGTACATGGATTATTAGAGTTATAAATGCGCAAGATGTGCACAATCATTCGATTGATGACCTATGTTTGGCCATCAATTTGAGGGTGGAAGGCAGTGGATTTAGTGATCTTGGTGTCCAATAGTGGCCAGAGACTCGACCAAAATGTGTTGAGGAACCTGATGTCCCTATAGGATATGATGGTGTTTGGTATCCAAAAATGGACCCATAATCATTTGAAGAAGAGATTGGTAGTATATTTCATTGTGATTCTCTTCTTTTAGGTTGTGAGAATGACCATCTTTGAAAACCGATCAACCACCACAAATACACAATCATTTCCTTTCTTGGTGGATGAAAATCTGGACACGTAATCCATAGATATGGATTCCCAAGGCCTCTAGGGAGTAGGAGGAGGGTTGTATAATCCTTGCTTCTTGATGGTTGGATTAGCAATGGCATAGGTAGTGTAAGACATGATATACTTCCTTAATTCATGTCGAAGTTTTGGCCAATAAAAATGTTTCTGTAGAACGGCCACAATTTTCTCCATGCCAAAATTTATTTCCATCTGACTATAGTGAGCCTCCCAAATCATATTTGCACACTCTCTTGTAAGAACACAAAGATGGCCCAAATGGCATAGCAGTCCATCCTGAATGTGAAAATTGGTGACATTCATTCCTATACCCAAGAGATGATAGGTGGTGGTGAAGTCAAGATATCGTTGATAAAGCTGGGGCCACTCAGATGCCTCATGCCAACAGGAATGGAGCACGGTGGTGAGTGTAGCCATGGGAGGTCAACTAAGGTAGTTGACGACATGATTTGTGCTTCCTATCTTATACTTGATGTTGAAATGGAAATTTTGCAGATATGTGGATGAATTTTGATGATGGTCGTTCTACAACTTCCCTTGTGTCTGTATGAACTGCAGAGGCTTGTGATCAGTGTGGATGATTGTCTCCTTTCCCAGAATGTAATGTTTCCATTGACAGCAGGATTTCACAATGGAATACATTTCCTTGTCATAGGTGGGGTATTTCTAGACGGTATCCGATAGTGTCTCACTATGGTATGCTATTAGATGACCGTTCTGAGTGAGAACTGCACCTACAATGATCCGTCAGGATTTTTTGAAATGACTATGGTTGAGTTTTATTTGCATGCATTTATTAACCATTGGGAAACTTAACGAAAGAGCGAGAAAAGAAATGAATTATACAGCCATTAACATATTTTCAGATCTGAAACAATGAAAAAGAAGCAAACCATAATGCACAAGTTTGATAACGGAGTTCGGCAACTTTGCCTACGTCTCCGTGCCTTTTCTCTGTGAGGGAGGCTTCTTGATTTCTTTTCAAAAGCTTATTAGTACATCTTTACAATGCCGATTGGCTTCTAGACTGATCTGGTCTTGTTCGCCATGATCTCTAGAATATTGCACAACTTACGGCACCTGAAATGGATGTCCCGAGCTCTCAGAAATCGTTCGACAACATCTCTACCTCAACAGCTTCCTTGCCTCAAACTGGCTTAGACCTGGCTTTGCCTCAGCATCTCTGCTCTCCAAAACCGTCCAAAAGCTCTTCAAATCTGACCAAATGGCCTCAACATGGCCTTGGTTAAATAGTGGGAAAAGTAGTTTCCCATCTCCAACTTCCTCCAAGAAGTTAGACTCTAAAAATGTCTAATAACCCCCAATTACATTAAAAATGGGTTAAATTACATTTAATTAATAAAAAAGTGGTTAAAAACCCACTTTAACCATATAATATGGTTATATTTGGGCTAGGCACCTTTCTCCTAGGCGCGCGCTCCCTTAAGCGGTCACATGGAGGTCCATGTGGCCACGCGCTAGCCCCTTGGGCTACGCGGGCCACCCCTCTCAGCTCTCGGTTGCATGGCTTAATCCATAGGGCCATGGGATATACATATAACCGTGGGTTCTAACCGCGCCAACTGTTGGTAACCGCCCGCTCCATGGTAACGGTCATTTATAAACCCCCGCGCCGGTCATACGTACACGGTCACATGTAACAAAGCAATGACCACGGGCCATATGATATATGGAACAAACCACAGGCGTAAACTTTAAATATAAACCGCATATATTTGAAACCTCCTGCCGCGCTCCCGGTTCCGAGGTCAAGGTTATATGGTAGCCAAGGGCTGGGGCTTAGGCCCCGGCCCTTTTTCCGCCAAATCCACACTCCAACCAAACTTAAATACAATATCGGTCGGTTACACAATAAGAACTACTCCGTGGTCTATTGGTCGGACCGACTTTGTTAAGCTGTGACGTGGAGGGAAGGTCCGGGGTTCGAATCCCGGCCAAGCCACAAAATGTTTTAAAAACATAGACTGATGAACCAATCATCGGGTGCCACGTGGCACCTTTTTTCACCAATCAGAACACACCACGTGTCAGTCATTGATTGGACCACGTCAACTGTCGCGTCGACATCCATATGTCCAGTCACCTGCCACGCGTCGTTTCCGTACGCTCTGTCATCATGACACGTCATCCTGTCGTACACTTCGTCAACTGCCACGTCACTCGAGCCACGTCATCCGCTGACGTCATCCATGCCACGTGTCACCCTTCCAGTGGTGACACGTGTCACCTTCGGATTGGCCCATCCGTGTGCCAAAAGTGCCAAATCTGCCTGACACATGTCACGCTCTGGTGCTGCCACGTGTCACCTGTACGACCCTGCCACGTGTCACACGTACGGACTGACACGTGTCCTGTACGGACAGGTACAGTCAGCATCCCAAAATTTTGCCTGTTTGGCTCGACGGACAGAATGCGATATCTTCTTCATACGGACTCCGTTTGACATAAAAATTATACCACCGGAATCAGGAAGACGAGCCAGACGCAATGGTGTTGGTTTCGTCGGATTCTGAGGACTTTCATTTTTGAGCATTTTTCATGCCCTGACAGTCTTCTGAATCCGATTTCGGATCACACCTCCCAACAATAAGACCTTTTGGTCCCCAAAAGGTTACAGACCACTCGACAAGCTCGGGATAGGCCACCCGGCTTGCTCTT
>ML804323.1:200170-211171 GCA_009831015.1 Picea engelmannii | reverse complement strand
ATGATTTGGGTTCCCAAAGGAGAACCTCATGTTGAATGTTATCCTTTAAAGTTCCTATGAATACATCAATCAAGTGCTCATCTGGAATATCGGTTACCTTTATATTGAATCTTTGGAAGTTCTCAATGTGCTCGGTAATTGAAACCTTTTTCTTGAGATTTATCAATTGGCTAAAGAAGGTATTGCTCCTTGTATCCTCATAGTGTGCTATCATTTCTTCCATGAAAATTGTCTAAGTGGCGAGTGATTTGTGAGAACAAAGTCATCTATACCATACAAATTGATTAGGTTCTAAATATAAAGAAGCAATTCGTACCTTTTGTGTATGTGGCACATTATGGAGATCAAAGAATTGCTCCATCTGAAGTATCCATGTGATTGGGTCCTTGCCATCAAACTTCCTCATATCGATCTTAGGAATGTGGTTGGTATTCAAACCAAAGTTGGAGTTTCTCCATTCTTGATTCACCTTCCTTGTGTCCTCATTATGAATTTCATGGGATTCATTTTCACTTTCATGTGTCTTCTCTATTACGAAATTTTTCAATACTTCCATGATCTCCCCTTTTAAACCCTCCATCATCTCTTGTAGTTCATCTTTTGTAACTATCCTCTTTTGTAAATCATTTATGTCCCTACACATTTCTTCACCTTCATCAAGAGTCCAAGTACGATTTTCTAGAGGCTTAGTTGGTGTAGAAGTTCCCTTTTTGGGTGGCATGTTGGCGAAGTATCACTTTTGAACCTTGATTTTGAGGTGGTTCTGCTAGGTAATATTTCTTCTATTGTATCTCCCAAGTTTCAACCCTTCTGGGTATGAAAAATTATTTTATGTAGTTTTATGATATTTCTTCTCTGCAATTCCATAGGTCTGATCAAAATTGGATGTTCCAAGTGGAATTTAAGGTAACCTCCCCACAACTTGTCGATTTTTGGCCTTTCCAGGAGATCCCACTTGTATAGCGTGCCCTGTACAAAATAATTGATATAAAATTCTAAAAATAGCACCTGAAATACTACAGACTATCCACGATCCAATGCAACTAGTCCCACTCAATTTGGATACTCTAGGAATAAGTTATGATTGTTTTACCTAGAAAACCTTCTTGAGACTAGTCAATAGGACTAGTCAGATACCCTATCTTACACAAGGTGTATCTACAAATGTAAGATGACCCAAAAACTGAAATTTTTACCAAATATACCTTACTAATTTTTGTAAATGTCCTCCACGGTACAGGGTCTGAAACGTTACAGAAAAGTTTTTATAGTGAAAATTCCACAATGACTCAGTTCTGGATGATTCTTGAACTCTATCTTGTACAGGCTGTATATCTGAAATTATAAGGCCTCAGGAGATGAATTGTTAACCCAACGTAACTTGATCCGTCTACTAAATATTCTCCAAGTCGTTCCTTGTGAAACGTTGTAGAAAAAAAGTTATAGTGAAAATTCCAAGGTGTCTCAGAAGTAGTAGCGAAACCCCAAGACCTTGAGCTCTGATACCATATGTTAAGAACCAAATATCAATATAGCATAGAAAAACCTCATAAAAAGTACTCAACGCCTTGAAAAAGAGACAATTTCAGATAATAATCCTCTTTGAGGGGGAAACCTCCTTTTACCTCACTTAAATTTTCAAGTACAAGATGATTCAAAATGAAAATGTCTCCTTGGTATATATAGAAGACTAGGAGGTATAATTACAACTAATGGCCTAAAGCCAACATAAATAAAATAATATCACTAATATAATATGCTCCAATTAAGGGGTAATGAGCCAATATTAGGGCTTAACAACCCTGCAAAGGAAAACAAGGTTTGAAACTTGATAATTATGGAGCCCAAAATTCTGAATTGACCACATTCATCGATATGGAAGGAGGAATTTCGAACCGTTGATTCTAAGGAATATATATCGATCATCCGTTTGAAATCACCGTCAAGATCATGAGATCGACGGTTGTCTTGGATTGTGGGGATGGGAGTTTCAAGGACTTTAAAAAGTCTAGGGTGGGCCGCAATCCATACTGTGATTTCTCCAGGAAGACACATGGAGGCTCGAGGAGAATTGTGGGCCCAAAAGTAGTTTGACTTGAAACCTCTTGTGGTCACACCTGCAATCGTGTGGTCATCTCCAAGGTCACATTGGAGGAGGGGCCAAGAGAAAAGGTTCTAACACTTGATACTCTGATATTTTTGCATAGCATGAAGGGGAAGGTTGTGGATGTCATGGAACTTGTGCTAGGATCCAAGAGGACCCGTGTTTAACACAGAATGAGACCAATGGGGTTTCAGGGAGTCAACCGACTCCAAAATCGAAGATCTTGACCGGGAGGTCACACAACCCTTAGGAGAGAAGGGGTTATTTGCCAAGTGGTATCAGAGTTGAAGTTTTTCTTGCAGACAACAAGCAAAGGAGAGGAGAGAGAAGAACTCGAATTTGTACTCCATGTGTCACATACAGTCAACACAATGACACCAAGGAGACGAGTGGAACCACCTTTAGCCAATTGAGTTGTATAAAGAGATATGCGAGAACTCTATGCAATATTAGAGGTGATGGAGGTAGTGTAGAGACATGTGAATGATGTTGGAGACATCAGTGATGCAGAGAGTGAAGAAGTAGAATTCAAAGAAGATGCAAGAGAGGATGTTGTCGAAGAACGCTTGCTGAGAGTAGTTGATAGATTCGGAAGCAGAGCCAAGATAGAGGTCCCAATGTATGAAGGAAATTTAGATGTTGAAAAGTTGTTGGATTGGGTGTGATCCATGGACAAACATTTCGCCTATGAAGAGGTCGATAAAGAGACAAAGGTAAAATAGGATGTCACCAGGCTAAAAGGACATGCAACACTATGGTGGGATGAATTGCAGGTGTTATAGCGGGAAAACCCCTCTACGGACTACACAAAGGGCCTAAAGTGTAGGCATAGCTAATCGTCTAAAGTCTCCTACTTTTTGTCACTATCCCAAAATTACCCCACAATCATATGTAAAATACAAGAGAGAGGGTTCTGGTAGGCCTACCTTAAACTCCACGTCAGGTGTCAATCCATTTGCGCTTGGTTGTTTCCTGACTGCAAATATCCTCCCAAGGTTGACCTGCATTCATCAAAATAAAAACAAGAAACTACAAGCATGCATTCTACATATGGATTAGTGGGTTAGACATCATAAAAAAAAAATGTAAACAAATCATATGAGTTTAAGACGTCATTTGGAGGGACGAAAAAAGAACTTATTTATATTAATCTCACAAAATTCTCTTACAACATGAGACTAACATTGCTCCTCAAACTTGGTCTTGGGCTCCTCTTCACCATGCACCAACTGCTTCCACGTCTTCTTCTCCTCTTTAGTTCTCTCTTAGGGAAATGGTAAGGGATTTACAATTGGGGCAAAGGGGGATTGATAAAATGGGTAGATTTTCTTTGCTCTCGTGCTTCCCCTTGAAATGGGACCCCAAATCCTTCTTTTATAGGCCAAAAGGGATAGTAAAAATTGGGGTGAATGGCTATGGGAAGTCAAATGGTTAAGTAACAACCCGAAAACCATTATCCTATGAAAATTTCCACATTTCATGATATTTTGTGAGTGTACACAGGTTGTAGTGTCTCAGCGAGCGTGTGTACGCGGGTAGTAATGGTGTAGGGTGCGTACACCTTCAAAATGATGGTTTTTAGAAGAGTTTTTCAATAATGGCTTGGTATAGATAGCAAGTTAGATGGCCTGATGACAGATATGCATGTCAGGTGCAATTTAGGGTTATAAAATATTCCCCCTAATGTGTGAGGTCAGAAGAGAATCTGATGGCCAAAATACATTACAAATCTTCACCACTGTATGACGTGAGTGAGCCCAGGGACCGGAGTTCAGGAGGTGTCATCTGCAAAAATAACAATTTGTCTCACCGAGGTGGGCATACCCATTCTCGGGATGAAATAAAATCATGGTTGCCAATCAAATACACTGCAGATCCATGTCATATGGCTATGTAAAGTGTAGCTGCGAGCAATACACAATGGATCTACATATCAAAACGAAAAAGATATACATGTATAGTATCCATTTTTAAGAATCCAATGACGTCTAATGGCTGGAGATGAGGCCTTCAAAGCTCGAGCAACAACTTCAGAATCTTCAAAACTCGGGTAAGAGTGTAATATGAGTGTAATAATTCACTACCCAGAGGTCTTCGATGGCTTGTCAGTAACAGACAAGAGTATATTGATGATTAGGCATAGAACTTCATTGATTTTGAGCAAGGAATTGATTGGTCTTTCGGGATAGTCGGGCATGAGGACAAGAGACAAATTGCAGAAGGGCCTACTCAATTTTTGTAAGACTTCCCTTGGAAAAACGAAAGGATGTGGTTTGTCCAAGGGTGACTCATTGTGTTGTCAACAAAAAGAAAATACTTTTCCCTTCCTCTTTTGGGGGTATATTTGATTTTTTTGTCTTTTTAAATAATTTTGGGATGCTTGAAAAAGAATAAAGAATGCTACATTACAAAGGAGGATCGAGTGTCACAGACATACTAGTTCCAAGCATAAGGAACACATTGATTCTCAGAGAAAGGGGGCATATGCAGGAAAAGGACACTCCAGAAAAATCCTCCATGGGTCCAGATGTCAAGACGTAAAGGCAAAGTGTTACAAGGCTTGAGTATAAGGCATGCTTTAAATGGTTCAGTTGAGAGCAACATGGAGCCAACATTAGGCCAAATATGCAGGAATGCAAATGATATTAATAAGACACAATGATGACATCCTTCAATGTGATTTTAACAAGCCCAAAGAAGGTAATCTTGGTGGTTTTTCATTTTTAGAGAGTCTAAAAAAGCGTAAAAGGAGACTCCAGTGGGGTACCTTTTTCGACGGTAGTCTAGTCGGTTCGAAAAAGGGGTAAACTACCACCGAAAAGATGTCTATTCAAAATCATTTTAATGAGTGTGACAAAGACAAATATCACTCGAAAATCTTTTCATTTTTAAGGAGTCTGAAAAGAGCTTAACTACAGAATCCGTTAGGGATGTTCTTCTGGACCAATTTAACGAGTGTGAAGAAACAAGGTCACTCAGCTATCTTTTCAATTTTAGGGAGTCTGAAAAGATCTTAACTACGGACTCTGTGGGGGTTCCTTTTTTGTAATTTTTAGTCCCTTAGGCCTGCAAAAGTGTTAAATCTATACCTAAGAATACTCTTCTAGAGAACCGAGGCTCCTAGAGTATACCTTTGTTCATACTTTTGACCATCTGAACCAAAAAAGGGTTAAACTACCGTCAGACAGACGTGCCTTCAAATTTCAGTTTAGTGAGCATGAAGGGCAACAAGATCACTCGACAATCTTTTCATATTTAGAGGGTCTGAAAAGGGCTTAAAAGAAGACCTGTTGTGTTTTGGGAGTCTCGAGGGTGAGGTCAAGAGTGATAATCAATCATGCAAATGAGGCTCAAACTCATAATCAAGGAAAACTAATAAGGACTCTCGAGCCTATAGTCATTAGTGATGAAATGGACACCAAAATGCAACCAGGATCTACCTAGGGCATCCATGTGAATGTAGGCTCTACCACCAAATTATGACACTTCTAGAGAAACAGTGAGGGTTTTGTGTCACAATTCGGTGGGATTGATCCTATGGAAAAGAAAAAAATACAACGAGGTGCAACAAGTGGAGGTGGAAACCTAACTTACATGCACAAAGTTGAAAAAATGAATTTTTACCAAAAGACCTTTAAAATGACCCAACTCTCCAAAACGTTTCCCAATACCCAAAGTAACACTTATCGTAACATTCCGTAAGAAACTCACGAACCATACTAAATGATTTTTAAGTTAGAAAAAACAACAAAAGGGTTCGAAAAAATGACAAATAGGGCCCAAAAAGTCTATAAATAGAAGTTTGGCAGCTCATTATCACTATTATGAATTGAGAATTGACCAAAAGTCAAAAAAACACCCCTTTGTCAAAAGAGTTTATTCTTGGAGCTTCAGTGGATGAAACAAACTTCTACTTGGACCAAACAAGTGCAAATTATCCCCTCCTGCATTTCCAAATCTCTTTTTTGTATTTATTTTTGTTTTTTATGGGGGCACTAACCTTTAAAAGGGTCGACCCTACATGTATGTGGGTTGTCCAAGCACAACTCACGTGTACATGCAATTTTCCTCAAGCTAATAGCTCACGTACACCCTTAATAAGTGGGGAAAAAAAGGAATGAAAGAGTTAACTCTCCATTTCTTTGTGTTTGCAGGATGTATGCTCATTGGAGAGAGAGGGAACATGAGGACTTTGATTTTTTGGTCTTAGAACACCCCATTGTTGTCGTTGTCTTAGCACAATGTGGGTTGCTAAAATTATTCCAGTGCCCGTTCATGAGGGCACAACCCAAGCTGCTAAATGCCTTGGTATATTACTGACACTCGGATGCGGAGGCATTCATGCTCTAGGGAAAGTTGTTGACTTCGATGATTGAGGACATCCATTTTCTGACTGGCCTCTCAAGGAGAGGGGAATGAGTCAACCTTCATACTTTTCCCTCGGGGCCTCATAACATAGCTGAGTTGATCGGGCTACACTACGAGGCGATCACAGACAATGTGGGTTCTCAGGTGCTTATAAACAAGATCAACAACCTACCGCTGAAAGAGATTTTTCTTCTCATTGGGTAGATCACTGGATCTACATCTTTGCATTAGGCTTCTCAGGCGCACATGCATTGTGTATTTCAATGCTTAAATGCACAAATTTTTGACTGAAGCACAACCATGTTGACATGCTTGAAGAGACAGTTGACAAATTGTCGAGTGCGGGTGCATAGGAACTTTGGGTTTGGGACTATTTTGTTCTCTTTCTTCTTTGAGAGGGAATCCAGTCTTAGTCCTCAAAATATTGTATGAGGTCACATGGCCCCTCTCCCAGCATTATGCAGATGGGCGGCATTGTTTCCATGACAGGGGGAGGGAGGACCATTGAGGCCTTCAATGACAAGTTTTTTGACTAGTGGTCTTGGTAGATTCCAGTGATAGAGGACTACCCCTATGTCGGGATCGACTTCTCCAGGGACCCTGACATGGTCGTACCTTCCGGAGTAGAGTGAGGAGAGTTAGGTATGACTATTTTTTCAAAGTTATTTAATTTTTATTTATTTTTTGTATGTATCATTGTTTTTGTGTACCAGAGTATCTAACAAGTATGTATCCATTTTGTGCATATGTGGGACCAATGTGTCCAGCAGATTTCGCAAGGACCAGGCGGCATCCTCGACTAGAGGTAGGACCAGTAGCAGCAGGGGGGCCTCCATCTAGAGAGGCTAATAGAGTTTTGAGATGGGTGGAGCAGAACCTTACTATGCTCACCCGCACAGTCCCAATGGCAGAGATCGACAACCTGCCACCATCAATGCAGCCTCATGTAGTTGGGGTGCCACAGACCTGGGTCTATCTCTTCTGATGTTTGGAAAACACCGTTGTTCACTACGGCAGGGCCAACAGGCCCCACCCTTAGCTAGGATAGTCTACTTATGTGCCGAGGGAACCTTTTGTATATTTTTGAGGGTGTAAACCTCGTGACTCTGACTAGAAATATTTTTGAGGCGCTTCCACCCACCCATGTAATCTAACATTTATATATATATATATATATATATATATATATATATATATATATATAGATAGATATGGATCTTTCTCATATTTTTTTTTATGTCTTATGGATTACATCTATTTTACAAATGTATTTACATGTGCGTGTGTGTAATTTTTCTTATATGTGTGTAATATGCCAATCTAATACATGATTAGCTAGAGTATCTATGATTTGATTCAATCTCCTAGGAACATGGATATACATAATGTAATCAAAGATTCGTTCTAAGAGATGTACCCTAAGGAACCATCGGTGTAGTGTAGGATCATAAATGCGGTAAACCCCATTTGACTGAGAAACAACCAGTTGAGTGTCTAAGTAGACCTGGAGATGAGAGATACCATGCGACAAAGTGTCATGAAGAAACTCTAAGACTACAATGTATTCGGCGACATTGTTTGTGGTGTCACCTAAACAGATACCTCTTGAAGATAACAACTGGCCCTAAGGTGTGAAAATCACCCAAGCTGTGGAAGCAAGCCTCCAAGTGTGTCATCTAACGCCGTCCATGAACCCAACAAACACCTTTGATTCACTTGGCATCTACCACAGTGAAAACGATGACATAAAAAATGACACATCCATAAAACAAAAGACAAAAACTAAAAAGAGAATGTACAGGACTATACATATGTTACAAGAAGTCACCCAAGGAGACCCTCCTACAAGTAATACTTCTTGAGGTAGAGCCCATTTCTAGGCTCCGACAATGTATTTCCCTCAAAGTCTACTAGACGATAAGCACCCTTCTTTAGAAACTCCTTCACGTTGAAAGGTTTGAACCACATGGGTTTGAACTTGCCTACCCCCAGGGGGTCCTTATCTTGGTCATAGACTAGGACAAGGTCACCTTCAAAGAAAATCCAAGGATGAACGGACCGATCATACTAACACTTGACTTTATGTTTGTGAGCCTTGTTAGCCAAGGCTACATCCCGACACTTCTCATTGAGCTACTCAATATATAATAAATGCTCTTCAAGCAGTGAAGTGTCTGGCAGTAACTGTACTGCCAACTTTAGAGACAGAATCTGGCACTCTATTGGCAAAACTGCTTCCAATCCATAAATGAGTTGAAAAGGTGAGAAAATAGTTGCAGTCTTAATAGATGTTCAGTAGGCCTATAATGTTGAGTGCAACATCAAATGCCAGTTTGACTTGTCAGATTGATCGTTCATTGGAGAATAGTCTCAAGATATTTATTCATAGTTTCCACCTAACCATTTGTTTGTGGGTAGTAGGGTGATGAATTCTATTGCCTCAACCCAAGCTTTGATCTTAACTCAGACATCATTTTGTTCTGAAAATGACTACCATGGTTAGTGACAATCTCTCTCGGGGCATCGAACCTTTCTATTATCTAGTTGAACAAAAAGAGAGTTGCAGTCTCTCCATCATCTTTGAACATTTCCATATCTTCGACCCATTTTTTGAAGTAGTCTACTACTACAATGATATAATTGTGCCCCCTTGCTAAAGAAGGGTTTCATGTAGTGTAATCAATCCCCAACTTGGTGAAGGGACCAACTGTAATGACGGGAAACATGGGAGTAGGGTGTGCCCTCATCTTACGAGAGAAGATATGACATGGGTGGCACTTATTGACTGATTCAACACAATATTTGATTAATGTCGGCCAAAAGTAACCGACTCATAGAATATTTTGGGTTGTTTCCAACCTAGTCAAATGACCACCACATGCTCTAGTGTGGAAATCATTAAGCATGATTTATGCTTCTTCATGAGTGAGGCACCGATGAAGGATACAATCTACACCTCAAAGATACAGAGTGTCCTCGAGTATGAGATACTTCTTAGCCTGATGGCATATACAACGATGCTCATCATGAGAAGTAGAGGTGGGGCACTTCAAAGTCTGGATATAGACTAGTATATCTCCATACCAGGGGTCCAAAGACATGATAAAAAACATGTCTCCTTTAATAGGAAACTCTTCAGGCATAACATCACCTGACTCGAATGGAAGTTCTGAGATGAGTTCCACAAAGACCAGTGACTTTTTCAATTTCGCCGAAACAAAATCTAAGTCAAATTATTGGAGGATAACTATCCATCTACTGATATTTCCACCAATTACACATCGTGTCAACACGTATTTAAATGGATTCACAACGACAATGACAGTGGTCCTGTGAAACAAAATATAATGATGGAATTGTTGGACAACATGAACTACTACCAATGAAAGTTTTTCAATGTGGGAATAATTGAGTTCCGGTATAACCAAACCTCGTCTTAGGTAATAAATCACATATTCCAAGAGAAAATCATCCTCCTTAACCAAGACCATACCGATGGTTGACTTCGCAATGGCCAAGTATAATAAGAAATCTTTATTATAATTGGGTGTCCCAAGAAGAGGGGTAGACGTGAGGGTTTTTTTCAACACTTCAAAAGAGTGTTGAGAAGCTTCGTCCCAATGGAAAGGAATGTCCTTCTTCAATAAACGCATGAAACCCTTTTTGATATCAACGTAGTTTGTGATGAAATGTCATAAAAAGTTTGTTTTTCCCTGTAGACTCTGAAGCTGAGGGATTGTGCACAGGGGAGGCAATCGAACTATTGCCGCAACCTTTAGAGGATCGACCATGATCCCTGTTTTCGAAACAATGAAACCAAGAAAATGACCCGTTGTGATGCAAAAACAACATTTGTTTGGATTCAAGTGGATCCAGTAGTAGCGACATCGCTCAAAGATAAGTTAGAGGTGTACAGGATGATCATCTCTCTTTTGAGATCATGACGTGAAATCATCAATATAAGCCTCGACTATGCAAGATACCAGATATATAAAATATGCAGAACAGAAACGAAATGTTAGAAATGACAGAATAACAGTAAAATATCCATCATAATCTTCAAAATACACAGAAATGATATACGAAATAGAAACAAAAATAGCACTTTGAATCAGATAGCAATGTTCATAGGCCTCTTCGAGGGGGCAACCTCCAATCGAGCAGCGCTATGTTACAATAATATCCAAGCTAGGGTTCTCATACCCTCGACTCCTATTTATACTAAAAAGAAGCATCTAGAGGAAGATCCTTCTAGAAGCGAAAGCTTCTATTAGGTCTTCTTACATCCGCCTTATTCGATTTTATTGAAAGGTATTATTAATATTGACCTTTATTACATCCAAATACATTGATATACCTATGTGCGGGTTAGGACCTTAACATGTTCGCCCCCTTAAAAACAACCTTGTCCTCAAGGCTTGAGATGTGGAAACTGCTGCAAAATGGTAGCTGGTTCCCAAGTGGCATCTGCTGGAGTCATATCTTTCCACTGTACGAGCACTTCCTTGATGGTTCTCTGATGCAGGCGA
>ML804323.1:175040-189591 GCA_009831015.1 Picea engelmannii | reverse complement strand
TTTATTGTTTTTATGGTATTATGTATTATGTTGCGTTTGGAGTGATAAACTAAGATTTAGAAAATAAGCATTTAAGGGTTGATTTGATGATTTTGATTACTACTTTAAAAAAATGTCATTTTAATACCCCAAATTTAAAATGGGTGCTACAGGTAGCAGTACATTTCAATTTGATGGTTGATTTTGATGTTTTGGTTTTAATGGTACCAACTGCTAAAAATAAGATTTCAAAATATCTATAAATTATCATTTTGAAAAAAAATTAAAAAATATGTATCGTAATTTTTTTATTTAGGTGTCGATTTGAAGGTTTTTCAGAGCTATTGTATGATTTTTGAAGGCCATGTTTGAAAAATGTTGTAATTTTTACCCTGTTTGAAAAAATGGTGCAACCGGTAGCACCACTTTTAAAATTGGGGGGTTGATTTTCATGTTTTTTTGGGAAAAATATGGGTTTTTTGGGCCAGAGTTCACATTTTGAGGTCACAATTCTCATTAAGTTTGTAATTATGTTTTGGTCGATGGCCTTCCAACACACCAAATACATCACACATGTTGAGGCTCCCTCATCAACCACCATGAAGAAAATGTTCTGATTAAAAGTTTTCGTGGTGTAAGCCACTACTATCTGAAACGCTACGTGGTAAGGAAGACGAGGTTTTAAGTCGGTCGTATCAAGCATGATCATTCTTAGATTACAAGTCTTAGCGGATCCTAAGGAAGCTAACATATCCTTTATCTGGGAAGGGTATCTCTGGAGGACTTCCAAAGCTGACATCGCACAAGGGGTTTGTGACAAATCCTCCACCACAGAGTAGTTCTAGGCGGCCCTTGTGTTTGGGTTGTGAGAAGATTTCTTGAATGCGCCTTTGGGGATGTGTGTCATTATTTCGCCCAATGTATTCTCAATATGGAGAGGAAGAGATGGGTTTTCAACTTCTTTACCCTTCTCAGGGGTGTTTGGCATTCTGTAGTCGCATGTCCTAGTCGTTATGTCAACGCTACCTTTCATCATGTACACATTCGTGGATGAAGGATTACTCGAAAACGGAGGGGGTCCCTGACCGACCTGTTCTGCACTTGAAGAGGCTTGAGCCAATTTTTTCCCATCCGAAAATGGATGTGTTAACACGGAAGGCAATTGTTGTGCCAATAACTTATGGGCCTCCGCAAGCCAAGGGCACTGGTGAGTCAGATGGTCTTCCTTGCAAAGATTACAAGGATACTTTGACTTTTTATTTTCAGTGTTACCCTCACCAGCATTATTGGTAGGTTTCTTATCCCCCTTACCCTTCTTTTGTTGTTTCTTCTTTCCATCAAGCCATTGGGTGGCCTTCGGGTTTGTCAATTTCACATTTTGTACATCTGACGTTTGAGTAGGGGGATCAACTGAACCAAGGGTCTGGCTGGCCACTGTCTGTTGTATTGCCAATTCCTGCAATTGATTTGATAGCTGATTGATGGGCTTCATTTGTGCTAAACGTACAATCCCATCAACATGTGGTCCAGATCTTTGTCTGGTCTTGTCAAGTATCGACCATGGTGCATCTGGAAAAACTTCGTAAAGTAAATTAGTTCTAGTTGTTGGGCTCTCATTATCGCTTCTTCCTCTGAAAAGACCCCCGAGGTTGTGACATATTTAGATAACTGAGGTACCAAAGACTTAAGGAACCACTCTAGCAAGAATGTTGGTGGGACTTCCACTTTTATCAAACTCTTTCGGTGTCTCCATTCTTGGATGTGATCTGAGATATGGTCTTCTTTTGTCTTCTCAAAGTTGGTCAGCAATTCGGTTCTGGCATCGTATCTCATAGGTAATTGGAAATGGTTTAAGAAAGCCATTTCCAATTCATCAAAGGAAGAGTATCTTGAGTGGTCGAGCTCGATGTACCATTTTGCTGCACTCTCGATGAGAGTGTATTGAAACAAACACAACTAGATGGAGTCATCTCTCAAATAATTGAATGAGCACCATAAATGGAAGGTAGTCACATGATCGTCTGGATCTTCATTAGGCTTGGCCTCAAACTTTGGGATGTAAAAAGGCAACTTGGTGGGTATAGGAAGCCAATGCGGATCGTGACAGATGGGGTCATTTAATAACCTTGTCAAGTCTAGCAAGTGCAATGTTTCTAGAAATGGTAATATGGGTTGTTGATTGTAACCAGGGAAAAAGGAGCCTAGAGTTTGGTTGGCACCAGGTTGCCATGAAAAGTTAGGTTTCTATCTAGGGTTATGGTAATAACCATGGTCGTGACCAGGGTACCAATTTTGTGCTTGTTGAGATGTCATCGAATGACTCCCGTAATAGGACATAAAGGGTTGGTATTGCATCATATTCCAAGGATTTTGGGAAGGGTTTCCCCCTATCGATCCGATGGGCATAGGTGTTGAGCCTTGCCCAGGGTTCCATTAGCTATGGAAGGGGTTGCCCCTGGTCAGCATCCATGACAAGGGAACTGATCTCTGCCATGGATTCCAAGGTCTTTGTGAGGAAGGAATTCCTAAGTTTTCCCCATGTGCAGGAATAGTACCATGTACAGGATGTTGTTGTCCATAACCAGGGTTGCCCTCGGCCGAGATGGAAACTGAAGAGAAAGCGCCATTACAAAATGCGTCAAACAAGAGAATGGTGTCTAACCTACTGACATTCTATAAGTAGGAATTCCTTGACTACCTTCTCCAAACGAACTATAGTTTATGTTCGTCCCGGCGGAGTGCTAGTGGGCACCGCCAAGCGAAGGGGACGAAGGAGGTATATGACCCCCTCCATAAGGGAAATCATTATAGGGAGATGAAGTGCCCCCCATGGATCCTTGTAGACAAGTGTTGGAGCTCCCTACCCCAAGACCTAACATCGTAGAGTGGATTGGGAAAGGACAGTTCTCATAGCAAAACTAGGAATCCCATATGAGAACGGAGGGCATGTCGCACTCTTGATGAACAAAGCAGTGATCGCCACCATAGATGGAATAATACCATTGCCCGAGGTAGAGGTAGTCGAGAACATAGAAATCTAGACCGGTGACGGTTTGTTAGGAAGCGTAACACCCCCTGTAGTGACAGTCATAGAGGAAATATGAGTATTCCCTGGAGAAGTAGAAACATTTGTTTCCATCGTTTATTGTGACACTATCTAACTCTTGTAAGGTTGAACCTGTACGATGATGGGCACCGATATATTAGTGATTAGAGGGTTATACATACCAAGAGCTTGTGCTCCGATTTCAGAAATTATTGGTTCCTCCGTAATCAAATGTTCTCCTCTCGGAGATGAGTCAGGCACAATTTCTTGTAACCCAGTCGCCTCAAAAGACCCTTGTTGGTCTAATTTTTTCCTTCACGGTGGCGGGGGTGGCACGAGATCAACCGAGGGCATTCCCAAAATCCTTTGCAACCGAAGGAGCTCTTGATCCTCCACTGTGAGAGAATATCAATGACACACTAGGTCTTTCTATAATCATTTTTTTTAAAACCAACACACACTAGAAAAAGTTCCTATGAGGTAAGACAAGCAAATCACTAGCAAGTTGGAAGAACAGTTAAAACAATCAACACTAGAGAAACTTACTGGTTCAAGTGAAACTTGAACACAAAATCACCCTCCGGGTATACTCTACAAAGCGTGGCCCGATATTTTCCCTAGGTACCATGGTATACCCCTACAGTCACCTGTGTAATTCACTAAGATAAAGGAAACTAGGTTTCCAATGCACGAATAGTCACCAAGCGGGTACAGTCGACAGTCGGGTGGACCGCAATGAGCAAGGTATCAAGCCCGAAACCTATCAAGGGTATCGAAAGAAAGTGTTCTGGAAGACGACTAAGGACCTCGAATGGATTTGAGACCCACGAAGCTCTATGGAAAATGTGATCAATAGAATCCCAAGATAAGCCCTCTATATGTGTTCTCCACTACGTTTGGTCCAACTTTGGAGGGGTTATCTCCACTACCTTTCTGCACACGACCTCGTGTTTAGCCCATGTGTTAGAGGGGGGTCCTGGATAAATTTCACGGTTACTTTACTTTCAAGAACTCCCTAGCTCATACTCTTATGTTTGTTTTTGTAGCCTTCAAGAGTTTCCTCTCCAATCCTAATTCAAATCTCTAGCTTAGACTAAATTGATCAACCCTTCAAATACAAAGTCCAATAACTTTTAATTAGGCATTAATTTTAGTGGTTGTCTTAAGTCAAAAGGAATGAAAGTGAAACCATTAATGTTATTTAAGAGATGAAAGAGAAGAACATAAGATGATACTAGAAACAAAAGTATTTCTTTCTTCAAAAATAAAGATTTTCCAATTGAAACTCTTTCACCAAACTTTTCGTAACTACTTTTCTTAGATCTTTGAAAAGAAAAACTCAAAACAAGATTTCGCTCAACTACAAACTACTTAATGTCCTAAGCATTCAAGTAAAGAACTTAAGAAAAGTTTATTTTTCCTTGGTAAACAAAGCAACTAATGTAAACTACTTTACCAAACAGAGTAATGAAAGGATTTTTTTTTTATTGTTACTTTCTTCAAAACAAGAAATTTGAAAATGAATTCTTTTCTTTTCTTTAAAAGAAAAAAAGGAAAAAATGATGAAAAGACAGGGCCAAGAAATGGCTTCTGGCCCAATCCCAGATCGTAGGGAGTCACTAACAACACCAAGCAGGAAGATCAAGGTAGACTCACCAAGTTTTCTAAAAACCCTATTAAAGAAAGCACAAAAAATCTTTTGTCAAAAGAAATCTAAACTGAAGTCAGACCTAGGCTACAAACTACTATAACAGAGACCAATACTAGATCAAGAAAACCCCTGAGGAGTGTGGCTCCTGAAAAGGAAGAGGATGACTACCTCTTCTTTTTACAAAAAAATTCTCAACAGGCACGCTAATGACACTTCAACAACCAGCATATGTATGTGGGTTGTCCAAGGGAAGTGTGCATATGCACATGTGCAAGCCCACTATAGGCCGCGTACAGCTCTGTAACTCTTCAAAAAAATTAAAAAACAACAGTCCAACATAGGCAGGGACTACTGGTATGGAATACCATCATCCTTAATGACACAGAAGCTCACAGAAACTCGGAAAATAGTGAATGAACTGATTCAAAGTAACCAAAAGAAATATCCCCAAATACCCTAGAGGCATCCCAAGTATGGTCGCCAATTATACTATAGCGAGAAAAGTCCCTCTACTAACTACACAAAGGGCCTAAACTGTAGGCATAGATAACCATCTAAAGTCTCCTACTTTTTGTAGCTATCCCAACATTACCCCACAATCTTACGTAAAAGACAAGAGAGAGGGATCTAGTAGGCCTACCTTAAACTTCATGTCCGGTGTCGATCCCTTTGCACTTGGTTGTTTCCTCACTGAAAATCTCATCCCAAGGCTGACCTGCATTCATCAAAAGATAAACAAGAAACTACAAGCATGCATTCCATATATGGATTAGTGGGTAAAACATCATAAACAAAAAATGTAAACAAATTGTATGAGTTTAAGACGTCATTTGGCGAGACGAAAAAAGTACTTCTTTATATTAATCTCACAAAAGTCACTTACAACATGAGACCGAAATTGCTCCTCGAACATGGTCCTAGGCTCCTCTTCACCATGCACCATCTGCTTCCACGCCTTCTTCTCCTCTTCAGTTCTCTCTTAGGGAAATGGTAATGGATTTACAATTGGGGCAAAGAGGGATTGATAAAATGGGCAGAGTTTCTTTTCTCTCGTGGTTCCCCTTGCAATGGGACCCCAACCCCTTCTTTTGCAGGCCAAAAGGGACAGTAACGGTTGGGGTGACTGGATATGGGTATTCAAACAGTTAAGTAACATCCTGGAAACTAGTATCCTATGAAAATTTCCACATTTCGCAATATTCTATGAGTGTACGCAGGTTGTAGTGGCTTAGCGAGCATGTGTACACGGGCAGTAATGGTGCAGGGTGCGTACACCTTCAAAATGATGGTTTTTAGAAGAGTTGTTCAATAAATTCTTGGTAAAGATAGCAAGTTAGATGGTCTGATGCCAGATATGCATGTCAGGTGAAATTTAGGGTTATAGCAGCAGGCTGAGAGAAGAACCAAAGGCAAGCAGAAGATAAAGAATTGGGACAGAATGGTAGCCAGGTTAAAGGCTAAATTCATGCCCAAAGTTGACCAGATCAATTTTTTTATGAAGATGCAAAACCTAAGATAGAAGGAGATGACAGTTAAGGAGTACATAGAGGATTTCTACATACTGGACATTAGAACTAGACAAAGGGAGAGAGATGAAGAAAAATTTGCCAGGTATATAAATGGCCTAAGATATGAAAACCAAGATGAGCTCAGTATGATGTCAGTAAGGAAAGTGGAGGATGTTTATCAGTTTTTACTGAAGGAAGAGGATAAATTGGCCAGAAAAAAAAGCCAACGAGGAAGAGGCAAAATCCCAACCCCAAACAAAAGCAAGGGAGTTACCCATGAAAAGGCACATAAGTCTAAGGATGAGGCTGAAAAACCACACAGTCACTCGGAAAGAGGAGGAAGTTCTCGAGGAAGACAGGGTGGTGGAAGAAGTTCTTCTAGAGGAAGAGGAAGAAGAGGAGGAGGAGAAGTAAGATGCTATGCCCATGGAAAGACAAGGCACATGTATTGGGAATGTCCTGAGAGAAAGAAAGAAGGAGGAGGTGAAGCTCACATTTTAAAAGCACAGAGAGGGAATGTTGAAGTAGAAGGAGCAAAGGATGGAAGATCCCTAATGTTGAGGAAGGTTATGTTAAAACCAGAGGCATAAGTTGAAAATCCAGTGCAGAGGAATAGTCTCTTCAAGAAAACTTGCAAGACTAAAGACATAGCATGCAAGGTGATAATTGACAATTGGAGCACTAATAACTTAGTATCCACAGAGATGGTGGAGAAATTGGAGCTGGAGACAACTGCATATCCGAAGCCATACAAAGTCTCATGGTTGTAGAAAAGACACCAGGTAATGGTTACTAAACAATGCTTGGTTGAATTTAAGATAGGAGGATATAGAAATAAAATTCTATGTGATGTAATTCCCACGGATGTATGCCATATTTTTTTGGCAAGACCATGGAAGTTTGACAGGAATGTCATTCATGATGGGAGGAAGAATACATACACCTTAGAGAAGAATGGTAGAACACACATGTTGATGCCAATAGAGGAGAAGAAAGTAAAAGAGGAAGCCAGCATGAGAATACTTCTCATGAGCAGGAAGGAACTACTAAGAGAAGTCAAGAAAGAATAGGAGATGCAGTTTGTTGTGGTGAGGAAACCTAGACTTATCCTTACAAGTACATCGACAGATGATTTTCCTGAAGAAGTTTAGGAGTTGTTGGATAATCTTGCTGACATAGTGGTGGATGAGCTGCCTAACTCGTTACCACCCATCAGAAGTATCGCCCACCATATTGACTTGATACCAGGAGTAAGTCTGTCAAACAAAGAAGCATACAAATTGACACCTCGAGAGAATGAGGAAGTGAACAACCAAGTCCAAGAACTATTAGACAAGGGTTTGGTCAGAGAGAGCTTGAGTCCATGTGCAGTACCAACTGTTTTGAGTCCAAAGAAGGATGGAGGATGGAGAATGTGTGCAAACTCAAGATCCATCAACAAGATCACCATCAAGTATAGATTCCCTTTACCAAGAATGGACGATTTAATGGACTGTTTAAGTGGAGCAAGTTTTTTTTATAAGATATATTTTAAAAGTGCATATCACCAGATAAGAATGAGAAAAGGTGATGAGTGGAAGACAGCCTTTAAGAAAAATGAAGGTTTGTATGAGTGGCTTTTTATTCCATTTGGATTAAGAAATTCTCTAAGTACTTTTATGAGGTTGATGAATGAGATACTGAAATATTTCATTGGCAAGTTTGTGGTTGTATATCTGGATGATATATTGATCTTTAGTAGGACTAAAGAGGATCATTTGAGACACCTCACACTAGTGATGTGGAGAATACAGCAGGAGAAGTCATTGATAAATCTAAAGAAGTCCTCTTTTATGAATACATAACTCGTTTAGTTGGGTTTTTTTATCTCTTCAAATGAACTAAATATGGATATAGAGAAGGTGAAATCAATCAAAGAATGGTTGTCACTAAATATTATGTTTGAGGTCGGGAGCTTCCATGAATTAGCAAGCTTCTATAAAAATTTCATCACAAAATTCAGTGGAATTTATGTGCCAATGATGGATAAAGTGAAGAAGAAGCCCGAGTATTTTAAGTGGACGAAGGAAGCTGAGAGGAGCTTCAATATACTGAAGGATAAAATAATAGAATGACCAATTCTGGTGTTGTCGAATTTTGAGAAGACATTTCAGGCAAGATGTGATGCAAGTGGAGTTGCAATTGGAGGAGTTTTGAGCTAGGATAATAGACCTATTTTCTATTTCAGTGAGAAGTTGAATGAGACCAAGAGAAAATACTCCACGTATGATAAGGATTTTTATGCCATAATTGATGCCTTGAAGAAGTGGAGACACTACCTTGTCCCACAATAATTTGTCTTGTATAGCCCCTGGGCCTTACAATTCATAACCAAACAGGAAAAATTGAATCAGAGGCATGCAAAATGGGTCTAGTTTATGCAAAATTTTACTTTTTTCATAAAATGTATTGTTGGGAATGATAGCAAGGTTGACAATACATTAAGAAGGAGATGCTTGATTCTACAATAATTTCAGGTAAATACCTTGGGGTTTGAACACCTTAAAGACATGTATTGTGATGATACAAATTTCAAGAAAGCATATGAATCATGTGAAAATCCTATGCTGAGAGACAAAAGCCACTGGACAGAGTATATGATTCAACAGGGATTGTTGTTCAAGGGAAATCAATTGTGCATACCAAAATTCTCAATGAGGGATAACCTTTTGAACGAAAAGCATAGTAAAGGATTTGTTGGACATTTCGGCCATGATAAAACATTTGCACAGTTGAGCAGTTCATACTACTGGCCAGGTATGAGAACAAAAGTGATAAAGTTTGTGAATAGATTTATAATCTGCCAACATGAAAAAGGAAAAAGACAGAACATTGGATTGTATCAACCATTTCCAATACCAGAGAGGCCTTGGGATGCAATAAGCATGGATCTTGTGTTGGGACTACCAAGAACGCAAAGAGGATTTGATTCCATATTTGTGGTGGTGGATAGATTTTCAAAGATGGCACACTTTATCCCATGCCAAAAGACTAGTGATGCAACACATGTTGCAAATCTGTTTTTCAAGGAAGTTGTGAGACTTCATGACCTACCCAAAAGCATTGTCTCGGACAGAGACACAAAATTTGTTGGTCACTTTTGGAGAACACTGTGGAAGAAGTTTGGGAAAGATTTTTCCTTCAGCTCAGCTTATCACCCTCAGACAGATGAATAGACTAAGGTGGTAAACAGAAGTTTGCGAAACTTATTGAGGAGTCTAGTTACTAAGAACCATAATCAGTGGGATCAGATTCCGCCACAAGAAGAATTTTCATACAATGAATCACCAAATAGGAGAACTGGAAAGAGACCATTCCAAATATTGTATGGAATGCAACCCAGGGGAGTATCTGAGTTGAGAGACTTGGAACAGAGTGAGATTAGGAGCATTGGAGAAGAAGATTTTGCTACAGAAATGCAGAATCTCCATAGCCAGATCAAAGGACAATTTCAAAGTTCTAACCAGGAGTACAAGCGCAGAGTTGATAAACAACTCAGAGAAATTCAATTTGATGTAGGAGATAAGGTTCTGGCACATCTCAAGAAAGAAAGGTTGCCTATGGGAACATATAACAAGTTAAAGATGAAGAATATAGGGCCATGTAAGATCTTGAGGAAGTTTGATGAAAATGCCTATGAGATTCAGTTTCCAGGTGATGTGGGAATATCACCCATATTCAACGTTTCATACCTATATCCTTACAGGAAAAATGACACAGAAGGATCAAAATATCAACAGAAGATTCAGTGGGAAAAATAAATGCCTACAATAGAAAAACCACAGATGGAGAAGATTCTTGATCAGAGGATTGGCAAGAAGGCTAGAAGGAAGACCTATTTTCAATATTTGATCAAGTGGAAGGGACACCCAATTGAAGATGTCGGTTGAGAAAATGAAGTTTCTATCCAGAAGCATGGAAAGTCAATGCAGGAGCTTATGGATAGGAGTCCATGAAATTTTGTCAAGGGGGTTATGATGCAGGAGCATCGTTGGCTAGCACATGGAGGAATACCACTTAGTGCATGGGAATATTTCAATAATATCAATGTTGGAAGTCTCGAAAAATATTGTGAGGCACGTCTAAACTCAGCAATTTTGAAGCATCCCTGAACTCAGTGTCGGAAAAATCTTTGAAGCACTCTTTAAAGATTGTGTGCGAAGTGGGAGTTTCCACTCCTCTGGAATATGACCGATCTAAGATAGTTGTTAGGTTAGGTTTTACAGTAGCCAAGTAGTCAGGGGGAACCCTAATAACCCTCTAAGATAAATAGAGGTTATGTACGCCCAAATGAGGCTAGCTGCAAGTTAGGAGGAAATTTTTGAATTTTCAGTTTTTGTTTTGAGACAATTGTATCCATTTTCACTTTTGAATATAATAGAGGAAAATTGACCCAATGCATGGGGTGGACATTGCTTGCAATTCCCTATTATTGTGTTTTCATGAATGAATGAATGAATTTTGTTATGAGTAGATGGAACTGTGAATGTTAGGATAAGTTTCAATTGTTTCTCTTCTGTCAAGTGGTGCAATCTGTGCACACAGAACGCAAGGAGTGCATTGTCAAGATCTATTTCAGTTCCGAAGCTCAGAAGAGATAACACAAAACTTCCCTTTGCAAGGAGTGAAAAGAGTCTGGTGCAAGGCGTGCATAGTCGTCCGCAAGAATTCAAACCTTGCGTAAAGGTATGATGCAAGGAGTGCAAAGATCTGAGATTTGACTAAGTGTCTAAGGCACTTTGTAAGAATTCGAAGAACCAGAAAAGGAGAAAGCAGGAGGGCGAGAGGAATTTCTCTTCGAGAAATCCTTCAGATCTGAGTTATCAAAATCCCTAAAATGAAAGGAGTGCACAGGAAGTAGAAGTATTTACAATACCAATCTCAGGAGGAATAACACTTTTCATAAGTGTTAAAGAGATCCAACAGTCAGACTCATTAGAGGAACAAAGGTTCGAGACCTTCAAACACTTAGAAATTCTTCTAAGTCAGAGAAATCAAAAGCTCAGGAGGAGGAGCGACGTCGATCGTTGGATCATAGCACAAGGATCAACAAACATATGATTCAAGACAAGGTAGGTGAGCTTTAATGATTCGTATACACAAGGGAGAAAAACCCACCAATATTTGAGACTTGAAACTTTTGAAGTCTGGAGTTCCATATTTTCGAAGTGAAATCTTTGTCATCCTATCATTTGAATTGGGTAGAACTATCATATCTTCTGAGGTGGATGTTCAGAATTAGATCACCAAGGAGAATATAACCGTCAAATACCGTGAGCTCAGGAGGAATCAAGTTTGAAACTTGAGATTCCTGAAGCATGGATTGTCAAAGAGCCAAGAGCCATCGATATTTCAGAGGACACTTGTTAGAAGATCGCAAGCTCTGAGAAATTTTTCGTGGAACTTTCATTTTGAGAACTAAGGTTTATGAACCTCGAAGGCCTTAAGGTCCGAAGTGAATCTGGAGCATCGTATCTAGAGGAGACGTGTCAAAGATCTGAGAACTACGGGTAATTTCTTGAAGCAATCTCTAGCCATCAGATTCAGGGGAGATGTGGCTTGAATCCATGTACTCCAAGTAAAGACCTGAAGAAATCCTCAGCCATTGATCTAGGGGAACACGCGTCAATTTATCACAAACTTCAAATAAAAGCATCGAGGTGAGGGTGAAGTTTGAGATTTGAAATCTCCGAAGTCTGAAACCCATAGGAGATCTTGATCATTGATTGAGAGAAGGCTCTCAGGACCATTGATCTTGGTTGAAAGGTCAAACAACCAAGGTAGAAGTTGGACCATTGATTGTGAGGACAGGTGTCTACAGATCACCCGCTCTAAAATATTGAAGTATGAAAGAAGGAGAGGTTTAATATTTCAAAACCTCGAAGTCCGGAGAATCACATATATCACAACCATTGATTCAAGGGGACAGGTGTTAGCATATATTCCGTTCTAGAAGATTTCCCTACAAATGAAAAAAAGGTTTGAAACTTGAGAATTCTGGAGCCTGGAATTCTGAATCAACCACAATCGTCGATCTGGGAGGAGGAAGTCCAAACCATTGATTATGAGGAATAGATATCAATCATTCGTTTGAAAGCATCATCAAGATTGTGAGATTAATGGTCATCTCACATTGCGGGGACAGGAGTTGCATGGACTTTAAAAAGTCTAGGGTAGGCTGCAATCCATACTGTTAGGAACCAAACATCAATATAGAATAGAAAAACCTCAGAAAAAGTACTCAACGCCTTGAAAAAGAGATAATTTCATATAATAAGACTCTTCGAGGGGGCAACCTCCTTTTAACCCACTTAAATGTTCAAGTACAAGATGATTCAAAATGAAAATGTCTCCTTGGTATATATAGGAGACTAGGAGGTATAATTACAACTAATGGAATAAATCCAACATAAATAAAATAACAGTATTAATGTAATATGCCCCAATTAAGGGGTAATGAGCCAATATTAGGGCTTAACATGCCCCTCCCCTTGAACTCGTGAGCCAATATTTTTACTCGTGAAAATGTAGGCAACCCCAATTTGTATGCCATAGTACCAATCTTTTGCAACACCTTATAAGGGCCATAGTACTTTGGTGATAATTTATCATCCTTCTTGGCTTGCTTGAGGGACATCTCTTTGTATTGTTGTAGTCTTAAAAACACCCAATCCCCTACTTCAAAACTTATTTCACTACGATGTTGATCTTCTTGTTGTTTCATGCGATTATGTGCCATGGTCAGGTTGTCCTTTAAGATTTGGAGAACTTATTGTTGATTCTCGATGCGATCTTCCACTACTTGAACCTTAGATTTTTCTTTTAGAGAAGAAGTGATGGAAGGAGGGTGGTATCCATAAAGTGCCATAAATGGTGTCACTTTTGTTGCAGTATGAAAGGAAGTGTTATACCACCATTCTGCCAAGGGTAACCATTTGAACCATTTTGTTTGTTTATCAGAGACAAAGCAACGAAGGTAGCCTTCCAGACATTTGTTCACTATATCGGTTTGTCCATCAGATTGAGGATGATAGGATGAGCTATCAGACAATTGAGTACCCAAACAAGAAAATAATTTTGTCCAAAATTGTCCAGTGAAGATGGGATCTCTGTCACTTACAATAATCTTTGGGCTACCATGTAGCTTTTGAACTGTCTCCATGAATGTGGTGGAAACTGTACTAGCTTTGAAGGGATGAGAGAGTGCAAAAAAGTGTGCATACTTGGTCAGTCTATCAAAAATCACCATGATTACACTCTTTCCTTCAGACTTTGGTAACCCTATGATGAAATCCATGGAAACATCCTCCCAACGCTGACTTGGGATGGACAATGATTGTAAAAGACTTGGGGTCTTAATTGTTTCCACCTTATTTTGTTGGCAAACCAAACATTCTGCCACAAACGTTTGAAAATCAGTTTTAAGGCCCTCCCAAAAAAAATCCTTCTTGACTCTATGGTAGGTTTTCAAAAATCTCGAGTGCCCTCCTACTGGAGAGGTGTGTAATTCCAATAGTACCTTTTGTTTGAGTTGGGATTTCTTACATAAATATAAGTGATCTTTGTACCATAGTGAATCATTTTTCCATGTAAATGTATCTGATGCACTGGAATCCTGCTGCAACCTTTGAATCAGAGTCCACACTTTTTCGTCAATCTTCCATTCATCCCTTGCTTCTATTATCCAATTGGGTTGGATAATCGAGATAGCACAGATAAAGGCCTCAACATATTCATCCTTTCTTAAGAGTGCATCTACCACAACATTTTGCTTCCCCTTTTTATAGAGGATTTCAAAATCATAACCCAATATCTTGGTTACACATTTTTGTTGTTCTTCTGAAGATAGTCTTTGTTCCAAGAAGTATTTAAGAATATCATGATACGTTTTGACCTTGAAGTGCCTACCTATTAGGTAAATATGCCATTTCTTCAATGCATGTAGTATTGCCATCATTTCCTTCTCATAAATGGGTTTGTGTAAGTCATTTCCCTTGAGTGGTTGACTTTCAAAAGCCAGGGGTCTTCCTTCTTGCATTAGGACAACACCAATTCCATTTCCCGAGGCATCACATTCCACAATAAAGGTTTTTGTGAAGTCTGGAGTGGTCAAGAAAGGAGCTTTACACATCACCTCTTTAAGTTGTTCAAAAGCTTTAGTTTCCTCTCGATTTCATGAAAATGAATCCTTCTTAGTTAGTGTCATTAAAGGTGTTGTTATTCTTCCATAGTTCCGAACAAACTTGCGGTAGTAACCTGTCAAACCCAAAAATCCTCTAAGATTCTTCAATGTTTTGGGAATCGGCCAGTCCATCATGGCCTTAATCT
>ML804323.1:149827-160307 GCA_009831015.1 Picea engelmannii | reverse complement strand
TAATTGGAGGACACAATTAAATTAAGATACTAAAAGGAAGTGACCAACCATAATTTAGAAGATCAAAACTACTTTTGAGTGTTCACAAGTGAAAATCTACATTGCTAAAATAAGATTGCTACATAGTGAAATTGTTTGACTATTCCTAAAACATCTTGGGACTAAAGAATATGTCATCTTTGTGACAGTGAGAGGGTTGAATACAAAAACACTGTACTGTACCCCAAATTTCCCAAAAAAAAAAAAATTGTTAGGGAACATTAAAACTCCTTGACTCTTCAACATTTGATCAAAACATATCTTTATTTATTTTTATTGTAAGCAGAGTAGATTTATCGTCTCTATTGGATTCAGAATCATATACTTATTTTTAATTAATACAATTGCGGCCAGGGCTATCATAGCCCTTAGAATATCTACCATGTATGTATTAATTCATGCTATCCAAAAGTTATAGTGCATAATAAACTAAATAGTTTATCCATAACAATTAGCACTTATCCGTAATGATGTACATACCTATAGTTTACCATGTAAACTATCATATGGATTCCATAGTACTGACACTATATATATATATATATATAATTTATCACATAAACTAACCTATGGATACCATAACCTTAACTCTATCCATATCAACATATTTATACATATATTGTTTACCATATTATCTATCTCTTGGATATTATATATTAACACTATCCATAACATAAATATATCATTTAATATATATCACTAACCCTATCCATAGCATTGCATAATGTTTAACATATAATTTTTTATATGGGTACTATCACAACATAAGATTTTAGCCTAACAATATGGTTATCATTTAGCACACAGACTGTTACAAGATTTTCATAACTCTAGAAGGATCCACAACAATATACCTATCATTAATCATAAGGATTAAAGTGTTGGAACCAATGATGTATTCCCTTAGCATAGAGTAACGAGAATATACCAATACATATGTAAAAATTGTAACCCTACCTGACTGGAAACATGACTCAGTAATAAATTGGTTTGAATTTGTTTTAATGGAGGATGTCAGTCTAGATCCCGTAGGCATTTAACCCATGGATATTCCATTAATGGAGAGACCTAAATTGTACCTCCCAGACTTGACACTTCAGCCACCACTTCCAATGTAGGCTCGCCATCTCCACAATTTCACATGGCAAAGGTATTGGTGTGTACCTACTTATTTACTCCTCTAACGAGACCCTGAGGTAACGACCATCCATTATTTGCTCCTTTGGTCTTATAACACTTTTTCTCTGCACTAAAATGTGAAAATTCCCTTTCCATTGTATGCTCACATTTTTCCTTGTTCCTTAAGGATGACGATTTGGCAAGCTTAGCCCTGGTAAAAAATGGGAGAAGGTGACGCACCTATGGTTCTCCTATGTGCAAGGTAAGTGGAAACTCTGTGAAATAATACTTTGTTTGATGTAATGTAATGTAAGAGATGTCTATGGGAAGACTCCCCATTTCACTCTCTGCTAATATTTTTTATTGTGTTATCGTTGCTCCACCTTAGTGGTTTCGCTCCCGAGGTTACTTTGTGTTTAAGAGACTCCCCATATCGCTCTTTTTTAATGTTTGCATTGTGTTATTTTTGTGCCACCTTAGGAGTTTGGCTCCCGAGTTTATTTGTGTTTAGGGTTCGAGTCAAGAGGCTATTAATTTTTCCTTAGTTGTCTATTTCTCTTCTATCCATGCTTGTTAGGGTTTTTTCGTGGCCCGAAATGTTTTAAGGGTCGAACCCTGATCTTTCTCCTTCTCAACTTATCTATTGTCGAACTCCGTAGGGATTTTAATATTTACCATATATATATATATATATATATATATATATATATATATATCCAATAACCCTCTGTGGGAAATCCCTCCATTTATATTATGGGTAGAATAAATCCTCTTTGGGAGTTTCGTGGGTTTCATCCTATGTAAAATTATACATCGAAGTGTAAATACCTCTATGGGAATTTGTAATTACGCTCTGTGGGGATCATAATTTATGCTCGGTGTGTATAGTAGTGTCATTTACCCTATGTGGGGATCCATAATTATGCTATGTTTAGAATATATTATGACTGTAAAAATTGTGGCTTATACTCTGAGTATACAAAAGCATTATTTACCCAAGGTGGGGATTCATGATTATGCTTGGTGTAAAATATTTATCAACACTATGTAACTCTAAATTCATTCTCTGTGTATGCAAAGACGTTACTTACCCCTGTGGGGATTCATGATTTCGTTGTGTAAAATACATGTATCATCACTCTGTAAATTGAATATAATTCTTTGTGTATGCAAACACATTTCTTACCCTCTTTGGGGATTCGTAATTACGTTGTGTAATATATATATATATATATATATATCAACACTCTGTAAATCGTAATTCATTCTCATGCGAACACATTTCTTACCCTATGTGGGGATTCATAATTATGTTTTATGTAATTATATATAAAAGTCTTAATCCTTGTAGGAATTGTAGATTTACGCTTTGTGTAATTATATACTCTGTTTTCTTAGTCTATGCACAATCCATATTCGATGCTGGTTATTTACTTTTTCTCTTCTATAAGTGAATATTTATGCACAGTTACATTAAATTAATGATGGGGCCCTGATTTGTTTTGTGAGGGTACCCATCAGCGTATTTTGGGTCCACTCCACCTCCTCTTGGATCGTGGACAAACTATCACACAAGCACAAGTGGCGATCTAGTTCTTCACCGAAATCAAGATAAGTATTGTTTTAACTTATTCTTTATAATTAAATTCCATAGAAAGAAAAATACTAGCATAGGTTTGTTGGAGTTACTTCACACACACCTAAGATTTATTTTTCCTAAGGTTTTTACTTGTTTATTAGTCATAATTAGTCATTATCTAGTCTCCTATATTTTAGGGGAGAATATTCCACCTAGAGAATATTCTCTTTCAGTTGACTAGTTGAGTTGAGTTTAGATGTTTCATTGGTTTTGTCACCATGAAAAATTGGGATCATCACCAACTCACTACTCTTTGTTCAGTCAGTTAACTAAAGACTAGTTGACTAGTTAACTCAGCTAGGTGGCAGTTCACTCTCGTAATTGCCTGAGAGACTAGACTATGTGGAAATTTACTCTTGTAACTGCTAGTGTGTGTCCAGATCAATATAGACCCCCACTATGGCTCATTATTTATTCATGTATCCTATATCTATTTTAAATTATTTACTCTTTGAGTGTGGAATACGGTTAATGAGAATTCTTCCATTATTTCTATCTTGCTTCTTCTTTCTCAAATTCTCTCTGCAAATGTGTGTAGTATTTTCTAGCTAGATCTATTATGTGCAGGTTCAACACATTTACATGGTATCATATCCAACGGACTGCTAAGAAAAGGCTACACCAAATCATTTTTTGTAGGTACAAAATATTGAAGACAACAAAAATATGGATTATTCACAAGAAATCCTTCTCACGCCTCATAACTATTTGGAATGGAAGCCAAAAATTCTGCTTCATCTTAGATGCAGAGGCTTGTACCAAATAACTATGGAAATGGAAGTAGAGCCTCATTTTGTCAATGAGAAAAATGACTTTCTCAATAGACAAGATATGGCCATAGGAAGTATCGGCATGTATGTTTCTCCTGAACTTTTCCATCAAGTATATGAAGAATCACAAGGATTAACTCCAAATGAATTATGGACTAGATTGGAGGTTCTATTTTGGAATAAAGAATATTGTGAATATTTCATGCAGGAGGTCAAACAGATAGAGCCAGAAGAGAATCCATTAGAAGATCAAGTCTCTTATTATGAAGAGTCTTCCACAAACGTTATTGCTCGAATTTGTATTCCATTAATTGACGATGTTGTCTACTCCATTTCAGATTTGATTTCTTAAATTCATGTGGAAGATATATGGCATGCATCTTAGGAGTCACATGCAGACACTTTTGAATGCACCATGCATGCATCTCAGGAGTCAAAAAGGGAGTCGCGCACATCAGACGCCATTCTGATATTTTTTGAGAAAAAAATGCAGAAACAAATTGGATATTTGAATTTCTCTTGGGAAAATATCCAATTTCAAAAAACAAATCATCTAAAATGGAGTCCAGAAAGTGAAGTTATGATCGTTTTAAAATCAACAAAATTTCATCATTTTTCTAGAAACGGCTGCACGGTTTTCAAAGTTTCATCCAAACTTTATTTGGATATTATTCATTACAAGAAGATAAAGTGGATATGTGTGGAAATATCAATGATGCATATACTTCATAATATCTGTGCAGACATCTACATCTTCAACAAAATCTTCAACGAGCACAAACTTGCACAGTTGCAAGGTCTTCTTGGAGTGAAGGATAAGGTTGCTTAGCAACTGCTTTTTGTTCCTTCTCATTTAATTTTTTAATGCATTGTAATTTGAGGGGGGGTTTTGTTACCATATGGTTTTCCCTCTTTCTTTGTTTATTTTAGTGTATCATTTTTATTTGGGTACCTAACATGGCCTCATAGCTGGGACCCATTCTTTATTTTCACCATAGTGATGTTCAGGGGGGATATTGGAGTTACTTCACACACACCCAGGATTTATTTTTCCTAAGGTTTTTACTTGTTTATTAGTCATAATTAGTCATTATCTAGTCTCCTATATTTTAGGGGAGAATATTCCACCTGGAGAATATTCTCTTTCAGTTGACACTTCAGTTTGACTAGTTGAGTTGAGTTTAGATGTTGCATTGGTTTTGTCACCATGAAACATTGAAATCATCACCAACTCGCTACTCTTTGTTCAATCAGTTAACTGAAGACTAGTTGACTAGTTAACTCAGCTAGGTGGTAGTTCACTCCCATAACTGCCTGAGAGACTAGACTAGGTGATAGTTTACTCTTGTAATTGTTGGTGTGTGTCCAAATCAATCAAGACCACCACTATGCCTCATTCATTACTCATGTATACTATATCTATTGTAAATTATTCACTCTTTGACTGTGGAATACGGTTAATGAGAATTCTTCCATTCTTTCTATCTTGCTTCTTCTTTCTCAATTTCTCTCTACAAATGTGTGTAGTATTTTCTAGCCATATCTATTCTGTGCAGGTTCAACACATTTACAAGATTACTAAACCCTCGTTTTTTTCCTTTTGTAGGTTTATTCAATAAAGGGAAGAGTATTGAGGAAACTTCGTGCTCGAAAGGTATTTGAGTTCTGATCTAGGCATACCTTACTTGGATTTCAATAGGATTCTCTATGTGATTCTTATAATTATGTTTACGTTACAAGTTACTATGGAGTCTTTGGTCTATGATACTGTAATATTTTGAACAATGCTCAATTGAATACAAGGGATAAATTTTGTAAGATACTTTGAGTCATCACTATGTATTCTATGGTAATGAAAGTTGTATTTGAACTATTATTTTTCCTCTATCTATTCTCTATGGTATTATACCGATCTGAACAAGAATTCAGCATATATAATTCAATGGTCAATAAGAATATAGAAAAATATCTATTTTTCCTTTATGCATGAACACATATGTATGTATATACAATCATTTATATCTATATAACCATTCTTAATGACCACTAGGAACATACGATAGTTCTATCATTTCTTTATGTAAGAATACATATGTGTGTATATGCAATCATTTATATATATGTATAACCATGTTTAGTGACTAGTAGAAACATACAACAATTCTTTCATTTATTTATGTATGATTACATATATGTGTATATACAATCATTTATATATATGTATAACCCTATTTAATTATTAATAGAACATACAGTAGTTCTGTTATTTCTGCAAGGAGATCACACACACACACATATATATACCATCATCACATAAACCATTACATTCCTAACAATTAATAATCAAACATAATATTGACAAGGAATGGAAGTCAAGTTACATATCTGAAAACCTGATGTTGTGATACAAATGGAACAACCACATTCCACCCAATCGTAGAACAGAACAACCAAGTTCACTTTCCCTATCCACCCACTAGCCTAACCATGAGTCCCTAAGGGAAAACTAAAATGATCGTCTTCAGCTACAGTCACCATCCACAGCTCAAAGATTCATTTGTGTCACACTCACAGTGCTCATAACAACCAAAATATATTTCCTTTATCCAACATACTAAGCCACGTCCTGCCTCCTCCATATCTTGTTTTTATATGCATCTTGTGCCTAGGTCTTTCCTTCCCTCCTTGGCAAATTCACAACTTTAAAAATCCCTAATTTTTAGGGGATGCTAGTGGTCAAATCCCACATTTTCCACTTGTAAAAATCATCCTTGAGGTAACTAAAATATGTTCCTCACTCATTGTAATATCCCTAAAAATATTAGAATATTAAATTCTAACTGTACTTGGGAATAAATTTTTGTGTTTGGAAAATTCGGATTTGGAAATTATTTTCCATTTATGGCAAATCCAAATTTGGAATTTTATTATCGTAATAAATTATTTGATGACTATTGTGAAAAGAATTGACTTGACCAACTAACTTATTTGATTTTGACACATGTAAAAGAAAATCATTTTATAAATTAAATGTTGGAAGACAAATGGAACAGCCAGGTTAAAAATAGTTGACCACGACTCCATGAGTGGGGAACAGATTTGATTTACCTCAAGGCTGATTTTTACAAGTGGAAAATGTGGGATTTGACCACTAGCAGCCCCTAAAATTCAGGGATTTGTAAAGCTCTAAATTTCCCAAGGAGGGAAGGAAAGACCTAGGCACAAGATGCATATAAAAACAACATATGGAGGAGGTAGGACGTTGGTTAGTATGTTGGAGAAAGGAAACTACTTGTTGTTATGAACATTGTTAGTGTGAGGCAAAGGAATTTTTTATCTGTGGATGGTGACTTTATCTAAGAAGGATCATTTCAGTTCTCCCTTATGGACTCATGCTCAGGCTAAGGGGTGAATAGGGAAAGTGAACTTGGTTGTTCTGTTCTACGGTTGGGTGGAACGTGGTTGTTCCATTTGTATTTCATCATCATGTTTCAGATATGTATCTTTACTTACATTCCCTGTCAATATTATGTTGATTACTAATTGTGAGGGAGATGATGGTTTATTATAGTTCAAGGATACTATACTATTTTAATTGGAATGTGATGATGGTGTGTGTGTGTGTGTGTGTGTGTGTGTGTGTGTGTGTGTGTGTGTGTGTGCATGCGCGCGCGCGCATGCACACACTCAATCGTATAGAAATAGTAGAACTAGTGTATGTTCCTATAGTCCTTAAACATGGTTATACATATATAAATGGTTGTATATACATATATATGTGTGCATGCATAAAGAAAACAATGGAACTAGTGTATGTTCCTATTTAATCCTTAAATGCAGTTATACATATATAAATGATTGTACATAGATAAATAGGTGTGCATGCATAAATAAAATGATGGAAATAGTGCATGTCCCTTTTTAATCCTTAAACATGGTTATACGTATAAGATGACTGCATATCCCTATAAATGTGTTCATGCATAAAGGAAAGATTGAACTATTTCTATCTTCATATTGACCATTGAATTAGACATATGTTGAATTACTATTACAAATCTGTACAAATACCATAGACAATAGACAAAACAAATAACAATACACATACATTCTTTATATTATCAATAACCACAAAAAATAGTGATTCAATAGTCTAAAAATGTATGGAAAAAGTAGTTGTTACATTCAATGAACCTTGTTCAAAATATTTACAAAAACAACATGTGTATTCAATTGATCATGGTTCAAATATTACAGTGGATTACCATAGGCCAAAGACTCCATTACCACTTGTAGACAAAATCTAAGAAGAATGCATAAGTATATACGCCTAGATCATAACCCGAATACATTTCGAGTAAGAGGTTTACCTTTCTCTTCTTTCCTCATTTGTTTAAACCTGGAAAAGGAGAAAGATGAGGGTTTAGTGAACTATACTAGAAATTTAAATGGAAATTAAGTAATAATATTAAGTCAAGATAATACTTAGCTTGAGTTCAGCAAAGAACCAGTTTGCCACTGGTGTTTGTGCGATAATCTGTCCACGATCTAGGAAGAGGAGGAGTGGACCCAAAATTGACTGACGGGTACCCTCTCAAAACAAAACAGTTCCCCATCATTAATTTATTGTATCTATGCACATAAAGAATTTCACTTGTAAAATAGAGAAACGACAGTGAAAACTTATTCCTGAATAGACAGTGAATAGATTTAATCAATAGGAAACACATTTTTAATAGATATCAAATCCCTATGTATTGTTCATGATAAGTAAACAAAATTAAATAGAATTACAAAAAGAACGTATTACATAGTTTTCAAATCATGACTGTGTAAAAACGTGGATTGAACCCTATGAGTGGTCGACACAGAAATCCCCTTTGTAAACAATTCAACTCTAACTGATGAGAGATTTAGTGACCATGGGATAACCCACGACTCTCACGGCAGAGGAAAACATTTTCAAACCAAAGGATATAGGCATGGTAGGAATAATGTTCTACTATGTTGCTATATATACACCGAAGAAAATTTATGCATTATGAACAGAGGGTCGATGTTGGTGTGTGTGTGTGTGTGTGTGTGTGTGTGTGTGTGTGTGTGTGTGTGTGTGTGTGTGTGCTATATAAAAACACAAAATGTAATTTATGAAACATAGGGTTAATTTTTCCCGATACGTATTCACTTTATAAACACAGAATGTAATTTATGAAGCAGAGGGCTAATTTTGCCCGATATGTTTTTATTGTATAAAACACAAAGTGTAAATTACGAATAGAGGGTTAATTTTGTCAATATGTATTCACTGTATAAAACATAGAGTATAAAACACGAGTTCCATAGAGTGGTAATATAAAAACACAGAGCATAAATCTACAAAGGATTAAAATTATACCTATATACTTACGCAGAGTATCATTTACAAAGTCCACAGAGTGCTAGCATAGTTACACAGAACATTTTATAAATTACACAGTGTTAACATGTTTTAAACAAAGCATAGATTACGGGACTTCCCACAGAGTAATTTGAGGAATTTCCCATAGAGAATAAATGAATGTATATATGTAAATGGTGAGAGTTAATAATATCACAATAGTGGATACAAGAAACATGAAAGGAACACTAACAATTTAACTGTTAAAATGAGTTCGGCCATGAAAGAACTATGACGATTATAGACTAGAAAAACAACAGCCAACCAAGAAATGCATTAACCATCTAGTCCCAAAAAATTAAAACCAATGGAACCCTGGGCGATAAACATACACAGAGGTGCGATGATAATGAATTATAAACCCTCAAATGAAGAAAGAAACAAAGAGTTTGTTCAAGAAACCTATCTTATTTTCTTCTTTACACCGGAAAAATATTCATTCACGAGATACAGAGAGTTGAAGTGACGAATTCTTTACTTACCTTGAGCAAAGAAGAGCTTGACGCACGTTTTCCTCCTTCCATTTTAACCAGGGCAGAGTTTTTCCCAAGTCGTCGACCATATACATAGTAGGGAAAATGATAGTTACAACACAGAGTTTGAATCGCATACTACACAGAGATACATTTTGTGAGTATAGAACTAAAGGGAGAAAGAAATGAATGATGGCGACCTCAAAGACCTCACAAGAAGAGTAATGGTTGTTGAGTACACCCAGTATTGTTTCCATGTGAATCCATGGAGACGACGAGCCCGCATTAGGCACGGTGACCGAAGTGTCAAGTTTTGGATGTATGATATAGAACTCCCCCTTAATGAAATAGACATAGGTAAATTCCTGTAGACCAACCTATCAGCCACCATTAATAACAAGTTCCAAACCAATTTATTGCAGATTCATGTCACTAGTCAGGCAGGGTTACGAACCATTTTGGTTATGGGTTATGCTAGTTACACTATACAATGGGTATACGATGTTAGGGTATGCACTTTCGTAAGCTATGTGTTAAATGATAGGTATTTCGTTGGAGATCGTGTTAGAACTATTGTGAACATGTAAAAATTCTATGTTAAAAGATAGGTATATCATTTAGACTAAATAATTACATGGTAATAGTATCCATATAACAATGTATATGTTATATGATAAGTTGTGGTTAGTATTAGCATGTTAAACGATGAATTATGGATAGTGATAAGGTATAATATCCATGTGTTAGTGCCATATGGTAAACAATGTTTATATATATAAACATTGTTTACCATATGGCACTAACACATGGATATTATACTGCTTGTGTGTTAAACCATAGTCATATCCTTTAGACTAAAGACTTATGTGGTAATAGTATCCATATAACAATGTATATGTTAGATGATAAGTTGTGGTAAGTATTAGCATTTTAAATGATGAATTATGGACAGTGTTAGGGTATAATATTCATGTGTTAGTGTCATATGGTAAACAATGTTTAT
>ML804323.1:132773-143887 GCA_009831015.1 Picea engelmannii | reverse complement strand
GTACAAAAATAACATAACTAGTGTATGTTCCTATGGTCCTTAAACATGGTTATACATACATAAATGACTGTATATACATATATAGGTGTGCATGCATAAAGAAAAAAAAGAACTAGTGCATGTTCCTATTTAATCCTTAAATATAGTTATACATATATAAATGATTGTACATACATAAATAGGTGTGCATGCATAAAGAAAATGATGGAACTAGTGTATGTCCCTTTTTAATCCTTAAACATGGTTATACGTATAAGATGACTATATATCCCTATAAATCTGTCCATGCATAAAGGAAAGATTGAACTATTTCTATGTTCCTATTGACCATTGAATTAGACATATGTTGAATTACTATTACAAATCTGTAAAAATACCATAGAGAATAGAAATAATGAATAACACTCCATATAGATTCTTTATATTATTAATAACCACGGAAAATAGTGATGCAGTAGTCTACAAATGTATGGAAAAAGTAGTTTTTACATTCAATGAAACTTGTTCAAAATATTTACAAAAACAACCTGTGTAATCAATTGATCATGGTTCAAATATTACAGTGGAGTACCATAGGCCAAAGACTCCATTACCACTTGTAGAAAGAATCTAAGAAGAATTCATAAGTATATACGCCTAGATCAGAACCTGAATACCTTTTGAGTAAGAGGTTTCCCTTGATCTGCTTCCCTCGTTTGTTTAAACCTGCAAAGCAAAAAGATGAGGGTTTAGTGAAATATACTAGAAATTTTAATGGAAATTAAGTAATAAGGTAAATTCAAGGTAATACATAGCTTGCGTTGGGCAAAGAACCAGTTTTCCACTGGTTCTTGTGTGACAATCTGTTCATGATCCAGGATGAGGAGGAGTGGACCCAAAATCGGCTGATGGGTACCCTCGGAAAACAAAACAGGGCCCCATCATTAATTTATTGTATCTGTGCATAAAGAATTTCACTTGTAAAATAGAGAAACAACAATGAAAAATTATTCTTGAATAGACATTGAATAGATTTAATCAACAGGAAGAACATTTTTAATAGATATCAATTCCCCGTGTATTGTTCATGATAAGTAAAAAAAAAATAACGTTACAGAAAGAACCCATTACATAGTTTTCAAATCATGATTCTGTAAAAACGTGGATCGAAACCTATGATTAGTCGACACAGAAATTCACTTTGTAAACAATTCAACTCTAACCGACGAGAGATTTAGTGGCCACGAGATAACACATGACTCTCCCAGCAAAGGCAAACATTTGAAAACTAAAGGATATAGACAGGGTACGGATAATGTTCTACTATGTTGTTATGTATACACCGAAGGAAATTTACGCATTATGAACAAAGGGCCGACGTTGTTGTATACACACACACACACACACACACACACACACACACACACACACACACACACACACATATATATATATATATATAGATGCTATATAAAGACAAAGAATGTAATTTATGAAACAGAGGGTTAAATTTTCCTGATACATATTCACTTTATAAACACAGAATGTAATTTACAAAACAAAGGGTTAATCTTTCCTGATATGTATTCACTGTATAAAACACAGAGGGTTAATTTTTCTGATACGTATTCACTATATAAAACACGAAGTATAAAATACAAGTTCCACTAAGTGGTAATATAAACTAATGCAGGACCATCGTAAGCAGCCAACAAAGAAAGCACAAAGGTAGAAGACAGTTGGATATGCACCAATGCACATTTTGAAAATGTTTTAAATTTAAATGAAGAGACATTAATGTAATAGTAGGAGATGTATTTACATTTATGTTTTGCATATTGTAAACAGATCTTGAGCGTTTCTCTCATCTGTCGGATAAAGAGGCATTTGATGTAATTTATGAAAAGTTGTGGTAGCTTTTATTTCAGATTAGAGAGCTTGTAGTGTAGGAGGGAAAAATTCATAGAAAGACACCCTTGCTTGTATCATTCTATCAATTGTAAGTTGTAGATATGTAGAGAGTAAGAACACAGAGAAGAACCCATGCACAGGAATACTTGAGTTAATATAATAAATCTTTGACTCACGTTCATGGTGTTATCATGCTTACTGTTTGCATTTGTTGAATGGTATGTATACAGTTGCTTATATTCTATGTTTATGCATTTGTTTCAATGTTCTATTGTGTGTAGGATTTCATGTTAGAGGTTTGAAGTCTGAGAGAAGGGAAGAATGAGTTTCAATTGTTTTTCTTTCTGAGAATTCCTACAAGGAGTGAAGTGAATGTCTGCAAGGTGTGCATTGACAAAGTTCTGAGTTTTATCTCAGAAAGCTCAGGGGGAATACCGTTTTAATCATATTAGTAGAAACACAAGATTTACCCATAGTTGTGCAAGGTGTGTGTAGGTTGGTTAAGGCATTGAATTTTATCCACCAAGGAGAAGTATTGAAGGACTTTTGTTGCAAGAACTGCACAAAGTCGGAGGGCCAAACAACTAGAGGTTATTTGCAAATGCCGCAAGGAGTGCATGCAGGAAACTCTTGGGAGATTCTTGATTTGCAAGTGAAATCTCGGGAGGGATAGAACTATTGAAGTGTTCAAAGGGATATGAAGGTCAAGGTAACCCATAAGAGAGAAGGTTCAGAAGGGTTGATGCTAGAGTGTTTAGTGAAGGATTTTTGAAACGAAAAAGGACGGTGGAAACACTTTTAGGGGAAGTGTTGATCTATTGTGGGCCGTTGGATCTAGTTAACCAACAAGGGAGATAGGTCGAGAGTTTGTAGGTGTTAGAAGATCAAGAGGGATGGTGTTCGTTGGATCCAGATCAACGAGGATTGTTGATCTCGTGCACGAATTTTGCGTTTCAAAATTCAGGAAGTGGAGGAGGTTGTGACTTGGAGTCGAGAGTCGTGAACTCCCGATTTGCGAAGTCCTGATAGAACTAGGACCGTCAGATCATAGAGGAGCTCAAAGTCGTTGATCTGTGGTAAGGGATTGTCGCAATTTCAGAATTTGGTGAAAGGAATTACTGCATCGTAAAAAGTCAATAAGAAAAATATTGAGGTACCGAACTATTTCGGCCCCAGTTCATAGTTGGAGGTCACATCGAGAAAAGTCAAAGGGAGGCATTAGAGAACCGTTAGCCTTTTTGGGGTTTTAGGTTTTAAAGAGACAGGAGGACTCACATCTGGGATCATGAAGTCACGAAACCCAAAGTACCCTTTCGGGTGAAGGTTGTGGTCATATCAGCGATCATGAGGGAGAGAGTTGGCGCTTAGTGCTTGTTTTCACAGGCGTAACTCATAAGGACCTATGGATGCACACTAGTGTGTGTTAGAGATTTCAACGGGAAATCAAAGAGTCAATTCGACTCAAGGGGAAGATAAGGAATGATCCTAAAATCGGGAGGTCACGCAGAACCTGCTGAGGTAGGGGGAGTTGCATCAAAGTGGTATCAGAGCCTAGCCTACAATTTTATTTTTGTTTTTTGCGGGGAACAGATTGAAATAATGCTGCCAAGAAGGATAAAAATACCAATGTCCAATCCAACTATGGAAAGGGAGATGAGAGAACTTCATGCTTGATTGGATGCTATGGAAACAACACAGAGATGGACAATCGATGTTGGAGATGTTAGTGAAGCCGAAAGAGAAAATGAGGCTGGAGATGAGGAAGAAGTCACAGTCGTAGACGTTGCATAAGAAAGTCTATTCAGAGTTGTTGCAAGAATCGGAGCCAGATAAAATATGGGCATTCCGATGTATGAAGGCAACTTAGACGTTGAAGAGTTGTTATATTGGTTTATAGATCTGGACAAATAATTTGACTATGAGGATGTTGATGAAGATAAGAAAGTTAAACATGATGTCACTAGACTTAAAGGGAATGCAACACTATGGTGGGATGAACTACAGAATGATAGGTGTTGAAAAGGAAAGAAAAGAATCAAAAGTTGGGATAGGATGGTTGCAAAAATGAAAGACAAATTTATACCTAGGGACTACCAAATTAATCTGTTTCGAAGAATGCAGAACTTGAGACAGAAAGGGATGACAGTGAAATCATACACTGAGGAATTTTACAAGCTCAACATCAGAGTTGGTCATCGTGAAAGTGATGATGAAAAGGTCACCAGATACATGAATGGTATGAGATATGACATTCAGGATGAGATGATCATGATGACAATCAGGAATGTCAAAGATTCTTATCAAATAGCCCTGAAGGCTGAAGAAAAATTAGCCTGAAATCAAGGTCAAAGAGGCCAAGGTTGAAGTCAGAGAAGAGGCAAATAAATTACCTAGGACAGGACTCAAAAGATTAAGGAAGAAGAAAAGAAACCTCATAATCACCCTGAAAGAGGAGGAAATTCATAGGGGGGATAGTATGCCAACATAAACACTTTTCTGCAAGCCAGAGGAAGAGGAAGAGGCAAAGGAGGTGAGATAAAAAAAAAAATTGTGGAAAAATCAAACACAAATATTTCGAATGTCCCGAGAGGAAAAGGGATGGAGGTGAAGCTCACATTTCTGTAGAACAAGGGTGAAATGTTGAGGCAGAAGAAACAGAAGACGAAATATCCTTAATGATGAGGAAAATTATCTTGAAGTTAGAGAAGGAGGTAGAGAATCCAGTCCAGAGGAACAGTTTGTTCAGAACTGCTTGCAAAACCAAGGATAGGGTATGCAAGGTAATAGTGGGTAGTGGAAGCACAGATAATCTAGTATCCACAGAAATGGTGGAGAAGCTAGAATTGGAGACTGTTGCACATCCGAGCCCATACAAAGTCTCATGGTTACAAAAATGACATTAGGTAACTGTCACTAAACAATGTTTAGTTGAATTTAAAATAGGGGGATATAAGGATGAAATTTTATGTGATGTTATTCCCATGGATGTCTATCATCTTTTGTTGGGGATACCGTGGCAATATGACAAAAATGTTGTTCATGATGGGAGAAAGAACACATACACCTTATAAAATAATGGTAGAACACATATGTTGTTTCCAATTAAAGACAAGGAGGTGAAAACAGAATCCAACAATACTATACTTCTCATGAGTGGGAAGGAACTTCTTGATGAAGTCAAGAGAGATGAAGAAATGTAGTTTGCGGTGGTAATAAAACCTAGAGTCATCTTAACTAGTACCAAGATAGATGACCTACCTGAGGAAATTTAGGAATTGTTGGAGGAATTTGCTAATATAGTGGTGGACGAATTACCTTGTTTGTTGTCGCCCATCAGGATCATAAGTCATCATATTTATATTATACCTGGAGCAAGTTTACCAAACAAGGCATCGTACAGATTGACGTCGTAGGAGAATGAAGAAGTCAAAATACAAGTCCAGGATTCAATGGATAAAGGATTGATCAAAGAAATCTTGAGTCCATGTGTTGTACCTACAGTGTTAAGTCCAAAGAAAGATGGTGGTTGGAGAATGTGTACTGACTCAAGAGATATAAACAAAATCACCATCAGGTACAAATTTCTTTTACTGAGGATGGATGACTTGATGTATTGCTTGAGTGGACCAAATTTTTTTTCAAAGATTGATTTGAAAAGTGGATATCATCAGATTAGAATGAGGGAAGGTGATCAATGGAAGACAACATTCAAAACAAATGAAGGACTGTATGAATGGCTTGTCATGGTGTTTGGTTTGAAAAATGCGCCCAGTACTTTTATGAGGCTAATGAACGAAGTCTTGAAAGATTTCATAGGAAATTTTGTAATTGTATATCTTGATGATATATTGATCTTCAGTAAGACTGAAGGGGAACATCTAGAGCATTTAGCTGCAGGGATGAGGAGATTATAGCAAGAGAAGTTGCTGATAAATTTGAAGAAGTCGTCTTTCATGAAGAAAGAAATCATTTATTTGGGTTTTGTAATCTCTTTGAATGAATTGAAGATGGATCCAGAGAAGGTAAAAGCAATCAGGGATTGGCCATCACCAAAGAGTATCTTTGAAGTTAGAAGCTTCCATGGATTGTCTAGTTTTGACAGAAATTTCATCAGGAATTTCAATGGAATATGTGCACCGATGATGGACACAGTCAAGAAAAGACACAAATCTTTTCATTGGATATAAGAAGCAAAGAAAAGTTTCAAATTGTTGAAAGATAAGATAATTGAACAATCATTTCTAATTCTGCTAGATTTCAGCAAAACGTTTCAGGTAAGGTGCGACGCAAGTGGATTTGCGATTGGAGCGGTCTTAAATCAAGACAACAAGACAATTGCATACTTCAGTGAGAAGTTGAAAGAGACCAAGATGAAATATTCCACGTATGATAAAGAGTTATATTCAGTCATACAGGCATTGAAGAAATGGAGACATTACCTAGTTCCAAAAGAGTTTGTCTTGTATAGCAATAACCATTCTTTACAATTCATAACTCAACAGGAGAAACTAAACCAGAAGCATGCAAAATGGGTTGAATACATGCAAAATTTTACTTTTGTTATAAAGCATATTTCTAGAACTGCTAACAAAGTTGTTGATGCTTTGAGCAGGAAATGTTTGATTCTGCAGGAGTTCAGAATAAAGACCTTAGGTTTCGATAACCTCAAGGATATACAGGGATGATTCATATTTTAAGAATCCTTATGAAGCATGTGACAATCCAGTTCTTAGAGACAAAGGCCAATGGACTGAATACTTGATCCAAGATGGACTATTGTTCAGGGGAAACCAGTTGTGTATACTGAAATTCTCTATGAGAGAGAACCTCTTGAAGGAAAAACATAGTGGAGGATTGGTTGGACATTTCGACCATGAAAAAATGTTCACACAAATGAATGGGTCATATTATTGGCTAGGGATGAGGACATATGTCAAGATATTTGTGAATAGGTGCATAATTTTCGAGCACACAAAAGGAAAGAGACAGAATGCAGGGTTGTATCAGCCATTTCCAGTACCAGAGAGGCAATGGGATGCGGTAAGTATGGATTTTGTGTTAGGACTGCCAAGGAAGAAAAGAGGGTGTGACTTAATATTTGTGGTAGTCGATAGATTTTATAAAATGGAACATTTCATTCCATTTCAGAAAACTAGTGATGCAACTCACATTCCAAATCTTTTTTTCAAATAAGTTGTTAGACTTCATGACTTACCCAAGAGTATTGTATCAAACATGGATACCAAATTTGTCGGTCATTTTTGGAGGACCCTATGGAAAAATATGGGGAATAATTTATCTTTGAGATCATCATATCATCCTCAGATGGATGGACATACTGAAGTAGTAAATTGAAGCTTGGGAGATTTATTAAGAAGTTTGGTGGTTGAACATCACAGTTAGTGGGATGAGATTCTGCCACAAATGGAATTTGCATATAATGATTCACCAAACCGGAGCATAGGAAAAATTCCATTCTATATCATGTATGGAATGCAGCCAAGAGGAGTATTTGATTTGAGAGACTTAGATCAGAGAAAGTTCAGAAGTGCTAGTGCAAAGGATTTTGCAACGGGAATGAAAGAACTCTACAGAAATATTAAAGAGAGATTGCAAAATTCCAACTAGGAATATAAGAACAGAGCAGGTCAACACAGAAGAGAACTTCAGTTTGAAGTAGGTGATTTGTTTTTAGTGCATCTCATAAAAGAAAGTTTCCCAAGAGGAACGTACAATAAACTGAATATGAAGAAAATTGGACTGTGTAAGATCAAAAGAAAGTTTGAAGAAAATTCTTATGAGATTGAATTATCGGATGGGGTAGGAATATCGCCCATATTCAACATAGTTGATTTGTATCCTTACATAACTGATGAAATAGAGAGATATAAGGATCATAAGGAATTCCAATGGTTTAAACAGATGCCTATAGCTGAAAGGCCATAGATGGAAAAGATTATTGATTGGAGATTCGGGAAGAAGACCCGAAGGAAAACATACTTTGAATATTTTGTCAAATTGAAAAGACATCCGATTGAAGATGCCAGTTGGGAGAGTGAAGAAGATATCAAAAGACATGGATAGACATTACAGGAGCTCATTAACAGGAGTTTATGAATTTTCTAGCCAGAGGAGTATGATGCAGGAGCATCGTAAGCAACCAGCAAAGCAAGTGCAAAGGAAGAAGACAGTCGGATATGCACCAGTGCACATTTTGAATATGTTTTAAATTTAAATGAAGAGACATTAATGTAATAGTAGGAGACATATTTACATCCATGTTTTGGATATTGTAAACAGATCTTGAGCGTTTCTCTCATCTGCCAGATAAAGAGGCATTTATTGTAATTTATGAAAAGTTGTTGTAGATTTTATTTCAAATTAGATAGCTTGTAATGTAGGAGGGAAAAATAGATAGAAAGACACCCTCACTTGTATCATTGTATCAGTTGAGTAAGATGTAGATATGTATAGAGTAATAACACAAAAAAGAACCCATCTACAGGAATACTTGAGTTAATATAATGAATATTTGACTCATGTTCATGGTGCTATTATGCTTATTGTTTGCATCTGTTGAATGGTGTGAATATAGTTGCTTATATTCTCTATTTATGCATTTGTTTCAATGTTGTGTTGTGTGTATGATTTCATGTTAAAGGTATGAAGTATGAGAGAAGGGAAGAATGAGTTTCAATTGTTCCTCTTTTTGATAATTCCTGCAAGGAGTGCAGTGAATGTCCGCAAGGTGTGTGTTGACGAAGTTCTGAGTTTTATCTCAGAAAGCTCAGGAGGAATACTGTTGTACTCATATGAGTAGAAGTGCAATATTTTCCCATGGTTGTGCAAGGTGTGTGTAAGCTAGTTAAGACATTGAATTTTATCAACCAAGGAGGAGGATTGAAGGACTGTCGTTCCAAGAAGTGCACAAAGTCGGAGGGCCAAACAACTAGAGGTTATTTGCAAATGTCGCAAGGAGTGTGTGCAAGAAACTTTTGGTAGATTCTTGAGTTGCAAGTGAAAGATTAGGAGGGATAGAACTGTTGAAGTGTTCCCAGATGAAGGTCAAGGTCACCCATAAGAGGGAAGGTTTAGTAGGGTTGATGCCAGATTGTTTGGCAAAGGAGTTTTGAAATGAAAAAGGACGATGCAAACACTTCCAAGGGAAGTGTCGATCTACTGTGGGCCTTTGGATCTAGTTAACCGGAAAGGGAGATAAGCCGAGAGTTGTTAGGTGTTAGAAGTGCAAGAGGGATAGTGGTCATTGGATCGAGATCAATGAGGATCATTGATATCATGCATGGATTTTTCATTTTGGAATTTAGGAAGTGGAGGAGGTTGTGAATTGGAGTCGAGAGTCGTGAACTCTCAATTCGTGAAGTCCTGATAGAACTAGGATCGTCATATCGCATGGGAGCTCAGAGCCATTGATCTATGGTAAGAGGTTGTCATGGTTTTGGAAGTCGGCGAAAGGAGTTACTGCATCACAAAACACTGATAAGATAAATCTCGAGGTGCCGAAGTGTTTAGGCCCCAGTTCATAGTTGGAGGTCACATCAGGAAAAGTCAAAGGGAGGAGTTAGAGACCCGTTAGCCTTTTCGAGGTTTTGGGGTTTGAAGAGACAGGAGGAATCACATCTAGGATCGTGAAGTCGTGAAACCTAAAGTACCCTTTCGAGTGAAGGTTGTGGTCATATCAACGATCACAAGGGAGAGATTTGGTGCTTAGTGCTTGTTTTCACAGGCGTAACTCATAAGGACCTTTGGATGCACACCAGTGTGTGTTAGATATTTCTACAGGAAATCAAAGAGTCAATTCGACTCAAGGGGAAGATAAGGAATGATCCTAAGACCGGGAGGTCATGCAAAACCTGCTGAGGAAGGAGGAGTTGTGTCATAAACACACAGAGTGTTAATATACAAAGGATTAAAACTATATGTATATACTTACGCAGAGTATCAGTTACAAAGTCCACAGAGTGCTAGCATAATTAAATAAAACATTTTATGAATTACACATTGTTAACATGTTTTACACAAAGAAAAGATTATGGGACTTCCCACAGAGTAATTTGAGGAATTTCCCACAGAGAATAAATGAATATATATATGTAAATGGTGAGAGTTAACAATGTCACAGCAGTGGATACAAGAAATGTGAAAGGAACACCGACAATTTAATTGTTAAAACGAGTTCAACCACGAAAGAATCATGACGATTATAGACTAGAATAACAACAACCAACCGGGAAATAAATTAACCCTCCAGTCCCTAAACCTTAAACCCAGTGGAACCCTAAGATAAAAACATACACAGAGGCACGATGGTAATGCATTATAAACCCTCAAATGAAGAAAGAAACAGAGAGTTTGTTCAATAAACCTATCTTCTTTTCTTGTTTCCATCAAACAAAGATTCATTCCCAAGATACATAGAGTTGAAGAAATAAATTCTTTACTTACCTTGTGCCAAGAAGACCCTGATAAGCGTTCTCCTCCTTCCATTGTTACCAGGGATGAGTTTTTCCCAAGTCATTGACCATATACAGAGTATGACAAATGATAGTTACAATGTAGAGGCTGAATCACATACCGCGCAGAGATAAGTTTTGTGAGTATAGAACCAAAGGGAAAAAGAAATGAACGATTACAACCTCGAAGACCTCGCAAGAAGAGTAATGGTTGTTGAGTACACCCAGTACCGCTGCCATGTGAATCCATGGAGATGATGAGCCTGCATTATGCATGGCAGCCAAAGTGTGAGGTTTTGGAGGTACGATATTGGCCTCCCCTTTAATGAAATAGCCAAAGGTAAATGCCTGCAGACCGACCTGTCAGCCACCATTAATAACGAGTTCCAAATGAATTTATTGCAAAGTCATGTCACTAGTCATGTAGGGTTAAGAACCATTTTGGTTATGGGTTATGCTAGTTACACCATACAATGGGTATACGATGTTAGTGTGCACACTTTCATAAGCTATATGTTAAACGATATTTATTTCGTTGGAGATCATGTTAGAACTATTGCTAACAGGTAACAGTTGTGTGTTAAACGATAGGTATATCATTTAGACTAAAGACTTGTGTGGTAATAGTATCCATTAACAGTCTGTATGTTAGACGATAAGTTGTGGTTAGTATTAGCATGTTAAACATGTTAAACGATGAATTATGGATAGTGCCATCTGGTAAAAAATGTTTATATATATATATATATATAT
>ML804323.1:80426-127767 GCA_009831015.1 Picea engelmannii | reverse complement strand
CAACACGTCTCTGTCTGACTCCTCACGAGTTCAGAAGTGCCACCTCTGTGCACTGGGATTCAGAGTCTCAACACTCTGTCACGCCCTCATGGCACGAACCCTCAAAGACCTCTCACACCTGAAATCAAACCAACTCCCTGCAATTACATGATAACAATACACGATTGCAGCAGGAAATGAACACACACATACAGACATGCATGTAATGACAGAAAATGCAGGAAAAACTGCTCTGTATTAATAATGGCAAATGCCTGTATATTTTACAAGGTGTTCTCGAGCTCTCCTCATCTCTACATGCATTCTGTCTACATGTATCCCCCTCTCTTTCAAAATGAGATCTCTCGATCTCTTTTACCTGAGGTGCTCTTAGCGCTTCCCTCTAGTATTTTACCTACCCTATTGATTTACAATCAATGGCTGCCTAGTCTGCTATCCAGAACTAGATCTCAGCAGATCTACAATAAATGCCTATCTTATCTACAGCCTGCGCAAAGGCATGGCATTCATGGCTCACCAGCCTAAGGCATTAATTTACATTGAATTCAAATTCAAAAATGAGGCTGTGCCTCCCTTTCAGCACATGAATGAGTGTGCGCTGACGTGGTTGACGGAATGGCATGGAGAGATGCTCCTGCATCAGTATGTATGTATGTATGTATGTATGTATGTGTGTGTATATATATATATATATATATATATATGTATGTATGTTGATGTGGATAGTGGTAGAGTATGTGTTAAGGGATTAATCGGTAAATGATGACATAAAAAAATCTCCCTAGATCCACCTAGATATAGAACAAAAAAGAACAAAATATGACGCTTTCCCTAAGCTCTAACTATTGAGTTTACTAGCTAACAAGAGATAGGAAACATATCATTTAAATGTCACTTCCTCTTGCCATTGTCATCATAGCTCCACTCTGGTGCTCCTATGATATTGAATCTGCAAGGGAACACAAGCCAACCAATGTGAAAGCAATTGCAGCCCAGCTTTAGAGTAGGGAGCAACGATCAGGCATCATCGCACCCTATGTATAGTGCAGCCTGGGATGACCTTCCTTAATAGGGTTTTTGAGAGGAGAAAGCCAGTCACTTTTGTCATGACAAAAAGATTATTTTTGGGAACATGAACACATGTTTGTCAATGGATCATTGGGGTGGAAAAAATAATGTGTAACAATATGGACTCCATATGATAATTTATATGATAAACTATATATATTGATACAAACTGTAAAGTGTTGATGTATGCACATGAAAGTCTATAACATAAATAATGAATATCATTATGGCCAAGGTTAAGATTATGGGTAGACCTTATGACAGTTTATGACGATAAATTTCTTATGGATAAAATAAATGAATAAAGTTATGACTAATGGATTATCTCTGTGTCACAATCAAATGATGAAGAGTCAAGGAAATTAATGTCCCATAAACAAAATATTTTAATTTTTTTATTTGGGAAATTTCAGGTACATTACACTCATGGAGTCATGGTTAGCTATTTTTAACCTGGATGTTCCATTTCTTTTCCAGCATTTAATTTATAAAAAGTTTGTCTTTTTCATGTGTCAAAATAAAAGAAGTTTGTTGGGAAAGTCAAATCTTTCCCCAATAGTCATCAAATAATTAATAACAATAATAAAATTCCAAATTCAGATTTTCCATAAATGGAAAATAATTTCCAAATCTTAATTTTCCAAAAACATAAATTTATTCCCAATTACACTTAGAATTTAATATTCTAATATTTTTTGGGATATTACATCCTCTCCCCCTTAAGTAAAACACTATCATCGGTGTTCATTCCTCTCTCAGAATAGGGTTGCATAAGATTTATGAAAATCTTCCTCCAATTCCCAAGTGGCCTCCTTAGGGCTAAAGTACTTCCATTGCACTTTTACTTGGGTGATGGATTTGTTCCATAGTAATGTTTCTTTCCTGTCCAAAATACACAAAGGTTTCTCTTGTAACTCGCCTTCTGGTTCCACCTGCACTGCTAGTGGTAAATATCCCCCCTATGGCTACACTAGAGTTTACAATGTAGGAAGATCAATAACCGTTTAAAATTATCCTACTTCTCTAACTACCAGATGGCAGCCAATTCACATTTTCTACTGTCCTTATTAGCTGCCTACACTAATGTTTTTGCAAGCCTTAATTTTTCGTCGCAATTCTCAAATAAACGACACTTTTATTTTTGCGCTATTTACACACTTACCTTCGTCTTGTTTTCATGACTGTAAGCGTGAAAACTTGGTCTTCCCAAGTCACATTAAAATCTTCAATGAATTGTCGTTATCATTCTTGTCGTTATGCCCATTGCATTTGCATTTTACTTATCATTATACAGTTGGCAAAACCTTTTGATCTGTACTCATTTGACATTCTTTGATTGATTATGTAGTTTCGTTTCATGAGTGATTGAGTTTGTGATAAATTGGTGATTGGATTTACATGTTATTTGATTAATTCACTTGGCATATTGATTATATGAAAAATCATTGGTGTTATGGTTTAAACTCTTGGTATGAATCACTCTATACAAGGCAAGTCACATAGTCGAACCCTTGGCATTGGTTCCGATTCATTTGTTTGGTTTTGAAACTATAACTATTGCTTGCATGAATGGTTTATCCACTTACCAAAGGTTTCGATTAATTGATTGAAGTGGCATAGTTGTAACACATATGCGTTGTGATTTGAATAGTTGAAAGCGTCAGTGGTTGTACCATTGGTAATGACTATTCTGCATGGACAGATATAGCTCCACCACCTTCGCACGATGTCATTAATGCTTACCCTTATCCTTGTTTCAACTCTGCTAGCACTGGGTAAGCCTTGAGCGTTATCCCCTGCGTATGCTATGATTCAAACCCTGGTTGGTTCACATCGCTCACCGTGTGTTCTTCCCCATGGAACCGGTGGTGGGAATTGAGTCAAACGGTAGTCAAGCATTGCTATTGTTCGATAACGGCCAGAAATATTTACAAGATAAGGGTTGGCTCACGTTTGTACAGAGGTTTGAGGGTTTTAATCTATTTGTTACACACCAGCTCGCCCTGACTTTTGATGGATGTAGTGCCAAGATAGGTGGCATTCAGCTTAAAGTCAGTGAAGAGTTCATCAGCGCTGCCACAGGGTTAGCAGCCACGAGCCAATGATGGTTTAAAAACTCTAAAGTTGAGGAGGTACCATGGCCACTACTGTTCGTCTCACGAAAGGTTACATCCTATGACAGAGGTATGTCAATTTCCACGCTTAAACCAAGGTGGCATGATCTCTTGATGGTGGTTAAACAATTCGTGACCTATGAGGGTCGGTATGGACTGGTTTTTCTTTACCACCTTTGTTTGTTAATGAATTTTATGGGTTATCCATTGAACATGACATTTTATTTCCAGTGTAGTCTTTATAAAATGGATAAAAGGTTTAAACAAGAGAAGGTCGATAGTAGCTTGTTCCACCACGGCTTAATCAGACTCATCATTGTTCACCACTTAAATCTTCACGGTGATAGTTGGCAAGATTTTATCTCTCGAAATGGTTTTGCTGATACAGAGCCTATTCAAATTGACAAGCCTTTGGTCAGTGAGACTAAGGTCGGACCACCCGTGCCTTTCCATGTCCTACTTCCCTCTCCCAAACCCTCGGTCGACCCTGATATCGACTTACCCGACGTCTTAGCAGACAAGGTTGAGGCTATAAAAAATCCTGTGAGTAAAAAGGTTAAAGGAAACCCTATTGTCGACGGCAAAGGTAAAAAGAATGCTCGACTCATATAGAGACTGGCTAGGAATAAACCTAAACCTAGTGTTGAGCATAAGCCCATAGTCCTCAGTGAAGACTCGGACTCTGACGTCGAATGCTTCCTAGCTAGTGAGTACCCTTACTCCAAAGGTCTGTGCTCCGATCCACCCTATGACTTCGTTTCTAATTTACCCCCTTGCCTAAGGAACAATCCTCGTTACCCAGGGATCAAGCTACCTAATGAAACCCTCGGAAATTTAACCAAAACCTCACCTACATTTTCGAAGCCTGGACAGTCGTCATGTGACCAATGTAATGTGTGGTTGGAATGCTACTATACCGACGTTCCCTTATTAAAGTTGAAAATCAAATCATTGGAAAACCAAGTTGCAATATTGACAAGTGAAAGGGAAAAGCTTCAAGCAAATGACAAGAAGCAGAAAACCACTGGTTCCATTGTATTTAGGAATTTCAAATCAGCTACAGCCTTCGTCAATTCCAAACTCTTATGACCAAGTTGTATGCTCATCATACAGGTATGAATTTCGATATCAATTTCATTTTGTGAATTGCCAGGATTAATATAATGATTTGAGTTTGGTTTTCAAATAGCTCTGTCCATCATTCAAAATAACTCTGTCGTACTTTTGTGGATCATGTACATTGTTTTCGTTTTGATAAAATTAAATGAAGTTATGATTTGTTTACACGATTTGGTTGTGCCCAGTTTAGTAATTGATTGGTTTTCACTAGGTTTGATTCGATTGTCTGTTAGTTTGAGTTAATGAAATCTATGGTGTTTTCTTTCGCTTGGATTTTGTTTGTATCTAACCTAAATAGGAGGTTTTTATGCTAAAATTAGAACACGGGTCTGTTTGGATGTAACATTATGTTGTTGTCATTGGATATCAACGGCTCTAATTTAGTTCTTGTGATTTGATTGTTGAAACGATTTCATAGCAATTGAATTGGCTTGATAAATATGATGTAGTCTATTAAAAACGACTCTGTTTTGTCAACATTTTCATTTAGATTTGGATTATATCGAACCTGTGCAAAAGATCTATGCGCCCAATTCATGGAACTATTTTGATTCACAATGACTATGTCAAACTCAATTGTTCGATTCGCTCTTGTTTTGATTGGATTGCTGCATATCTTGAGTTAGCATGATTGTTTTTATGAGTTGGATTCGTATCGAAAATAGACTTGGAGCTGCTCTGTTGATTTTAATTTTAAAAACGAGTTTGTTAACTCAGATCGACATATGCTATCTCTGTTGAATTTGTATGAGAAAATTCGGTTAATAGTTCGTTTTGAAATGAATTCAAGTAGTGATTTCTTTGAAAGTCAATCGTTTTTTGTCTGCCCCCAATTGGAAATAACAAATGATGGACGATTCCCACAAATCCTGTTATCAATCGATTAATTCCATTATGATTTCGTTTGTGATAATTTACACACCAGTTTTGATTTGATCCACTAATGGCATGGATCGTTTGTTTATGTTAATACAGTTATATTAATTTGAAAATGATCTTGCTATTTTTGTATGGATTCGATCGTGTTTCCTGTTGGTGGATGAGGCAGCATAAATGATTTCCTATGATTTGTTTAACTGTATCGATTTCAATTTCATATGAAAATGATTTCATTACCGTTCAATACGATTGTGTATAACCGAATTGGTAACGAATTAAACAGAGCGTACCCATCTCTGTAGTCATTTGGTTGATCTTAGTCTTGTTTGATCTTAAATTAGTATAACAATTTCGATTTGAATGAGGCTTCTAGCAATCAAATATTTTTTGATAGTTTGAATTATATTTTCTAAGATTTGAATTGATTTTTAATACGATTATGTGGTTGATTTAGACCAGCTACAGAATCGCAAGATTCTGTAGCTAGTCTTTAGAATTAGATCTTTATCATTTTCATTAGCAAAATGTCCTCTTAACTTGTCCTTTTTTTACCTCTTTCAGGTACATTCGAATTGCATTGGGCATGCTAGGCAGTCTAGGAGATATTTGTGTGATATTATTTTTATTTTAGGTTGTTAGTTTTGTCAAACTTGGGATATTTTCCCAGATTTTCTGTAAACAATTTGATAACTTCCACAGGGATGTTTTACCCTGTGGGAGGTCTTTAAATACTTATTATTTTTTGTAATAAGAATCATCCTCACTTGTGGGAGAACCAGGCTATGGATTTCTAATACAAACTGAGACAAGAGTTGATGTCTTGCTACAGCTTTCGCTTTCAATATATCAAACTATTGTTTCAAGTTTATGCATGTCACTTTGCAGTTGATTATAGACTACTTTAGCTATCATAATCTATTGCAGGATGATATGATTTAATTAATGTGTTATCCATGTCTGATCTCTTTCATTACTTAAAAAGTACATCAATTACTTTGTTTCAGTTAATGAATCACAGATTTCTCTTCTTCGTTAATTGAATCATTTCGTATAGATCTTTGCATACAAGTTTATCTAACTGTGAAGATTTATAAATCATAAGATTGTTGTAATTTTTATGTCTTGTTTGTCCTGTAATTACATTTGAAGAGCACTGCAGCTTTTGTTTACGAGAAGCTCCTGAATAATTAGGTGCGGGTTTCCTCCCTCCGATCAACTAAGACAATCATTACACACAGGACAAACCTGGAGCGTTCCTTCAGGTCAGTTTGTTTTTTTAGTGTTTAATAGTTTATCTATTAGTATAATTTAAGTAGTTTAGTTAGATATATGTGTAGTTACATTTGTAGTTAGAGTTAGTATATTAGTTGATTAGTTTAGTTAGTTTTTTTTTTATTTCTTTTCATAAAATTATAAAATCAAAAAACAATAGCTCTCCCTGTCTTAGGATAGAATAGAAATGAGTTTTTCAGGTTTTCATTCAAATCTGTAAATTGTAAATATTGTATATTTGTGAATAAGATTTATTTCTGTTAGTAGTTAGATAGTTAATATCTTAGAGTTAGTAGAGTATTAGATGGTAGATTAGAATAGTTAGATTTTATTAGTTTGTTTTAATAGTTAATTTTAGTTAGATTAGTTTATTAGTTTGTTTTAATTGTTATTTTTAGTTAAATTAGTTATTTTAGAGTAGTTTTCTTTTTGTTTTCTTAGGACCTAGATTGGCTAATGGAGCCGCTAAACCCATCAAGGTGGTTCATCCCAAATGGCTTGGGTTATTTAGACAACCCCGGACCGGTTCCACTCTCCTAGTTGACGGACGATCAATTTCGCCCATCAACAAATGGAGCTAGAAGGAGGGCCTGAAATTAATTAATGGCACGAGATGGTCGCAAGACTCCTCCTCCACCTAATCTCTCACCTATAGTGACTAGAAGCCATTCAAACGATAATATTCCCCTTCAAACAGCAACCACATCAACCGAAGATCCACGGATCACAGTTGAGCCAGCAACCCCTAATCCTATAAGTGGTGACATACAAGAGATTGTCTGTCAATATATTATAAGAACTCATAGTGCCTTGGCTCGTTTGAGGCAACCAAACCATCTGTTGGACAAACCTTTAGATTTCTCTGATATCAGAGTACAATTAGGAGGCACTAATCTCACTGTGAATCCTACAGATCCAATCTTAAATCCTGCTGTAGGAGGATCTAGTATACCCCCTTCACCACCTCCATCATATCCTTCCTCTTCTGGAGGAGATTCCTCTAATGAAGGAAGTTCCCCTTCTCAACCTTCCAATCCCACTACACCAATGGAAAATTAGAACAACCCTGCAAGACCTTGGCTTGATCAGGATGTCATAGTTGTACCTGGAGCTCAACATCCTTTACCTAAACATCCGGAGAAATGGCTTCCCAAGTTTGACCCTGACTCAAAACAGATCGTTGAAGATCACATTAAAAAATTTATGTTAGCCATAAGACTACGCAATGTCGAACATGAAGACGTTGTCTGCAGGTTGTTCCCCTATACTTTTGAGGGCAATGCATCTACATGGCACTTTGTCCAACAACCCCATACCATCGTGTCTTGGGAAAAGTTTGACTCATGCTTTTTGGAAAAGTTCAGAGACGGTAAGCCTTCGGAAGTCCTAGTCATCGACCTTTCTAGCTTAAGAATGAACCCAAAAGAAAAATTTAAAGACTTTAATCAAATATTCTTAACACTTAAAAACCGAATCCCTACGGATTCCATGCCTGCCGAGAATATTATAATAGCATACTACACTAAAACTTTGCATCAAAGTATAGCTATCTGGGTTAAACGATCTAAGAAAGCCACGTTGTTAGAAGCCTTTGAGGAGGCCAGCCAGATTGAAAAAGACATAATTAGTCTTACAGACTCTACTAGCAAAGAAACAGAGACTAGTTCTTCTTCCAAAAAGAATATCGAAATCCTCCCTAGACCTACTCAAAGTAAAAAACAACCTGAAAGATCTGATTTAGAAAACTTAACTAAAGTTGTTCAAAAACTGTCAAATCAAGTTATAGACTTGAAAAGGATGACCGAAGAAGCTTCCTCGGGCAAAGGGCCTTACAAACCCCCGTTCTGGAAGCCTTTCCCCACCAACCAACCTAGTCCAACCACCGAAAGCCTTAATCTATAAAGTCTGCAATGCGCCCTTCAAACAATTCTAGAAGCCCAAGATAACTTGATGCCTCCTGAGATTCCTGAGGAGGTAGTTGAACAAGAGATAGTTCAAGAAGAGGAGTCTTCTCCAAAAATATTTGGACACTTCTCGGATAGCATCTTTCAAGATAACTTCGAGACAGTACATCCCTATAATACCAAGAGTAAGACAACAAACAAACCTTCTTCCGAAAACACTACAGCTTCGCCTCTAAAGCAATCTAAATCAGCTGAGACTAAACAGAGTAATGTGAACCCCAAATTAGATTATGATGTAGCTGAAGATCTTAAAAAGTTAAGGGATAACATTTTTGTTTATGAGTTATTGAAATTTCCATTTCTGCTACAAAAAATGTTACAAAATATCTCAAAGAATAGCAAAAATGGTAATTCAAATGGTATCAAGGTTGCACAGAACAAGGTTCCTCATAAGACTTCCACTAAAAACAACCTTGATCCTCAAGATAAAGGAAGCCTTCCTGTAAGTAATTTAAATAATGTAAATAATGTAGATAAAGTAGCTTTAGAAACTATGAGTAAAAATCCACAAGCTACCACTCTTAGTACTCGCAAGAATGTACCTCCATTTTTGTTAACTTTCGAAATCTTTAATAGAAACGTGCACAATTGTATGGTAGACTCAGGAGCGTCATCCAATGTGATGCCATGGTCTATATGCCAAAAGATTAATGCACAAGTTGAACCCTCTACTTTAAAAATCATACAACTTGATCGGACCAATGTTAAAGTTATAGGCGAACTAAAGAATGTGCTTATTAGATTATCGTCTAACCCCAAGGTTCATCAAGTCATTGATATTATTGTTGTGGACATTCCAGAAGTGTATGGTCTGCTTTTAAGCAGGGATTGGTCGGAACAGCTACACGGTTATTTTGTGACAGATTGGTCTCATCTATGGCTTCCAGAGAACGACAAGCCTAACAAGATCAAGGTAAATCCTGAACGCTACCTTAAGTTCACAGTAACATATTTGAACGATCCCAACGAACCATTTACACCTTCTACTGATTCACCCGAAGTACAAGGGATGGACACCTTTTTCGGCAACTTCATGGCCGAGGCTTCACCTATCACCAATCCAGAACAACAATCAGAGATTGTAGCATATATGCAGCCAACAACTTCCACGCAATGGTCTCATGTACCCGATGGAAATCAAATTTGGTCTCTTTATTTTGACGGGTCAAAATACAAAGAAGGAGATGGAGCAGGTTGCGTTATTATTGATCTGGCAGGTAACAAAACATTAATTGCATGTAGGTTAGAATTTGAATGTACTAATAACACTGCAGAATATGAGGCTTTGCTGCAAGGTCTCAGAAAAGCTTTAGATATGAACATTCAAAATTTGACCGTCTTTGGCGACTCTGAAATAGTGGTTAGACAGGTAAGAGATTCTATCCACTGTCTATCTCCGTATCTCAAAATCTACCAATCTAAGGTATGGAATTTAATGAATAAATTTGTTGCTTTCAATATAAATTCTATTCCTAGATTGAATAACTCTGGAGCAGATTTATTAGCTAACGTAGCTTCTAAACTTCTTCATGCAGAAGGCTTGTCCCCAGACACATTCTCCGTTGAGTTGTTGTTTAGACCATCCGTTCCCGACAACATCACGAACTGGAGAGTCTTTGACGAAGATCAGTAGATTATTAACTTTCTGCACATGGAAGAAACCTTTCAAGGCACGGTGATAGACGAACACACACACGATGAAAATTTGTGCGATTTCACGATAATACAAAATCCGAGAACTCCTGAATCTTCATCGGACATGGTAAACTCGATCCCTAAATCTGTAGTTAGATTAGAGAATTTTTATGATCTTCAAGATAAATTTAAAAAGACGGTCAACTATAAAACCAATAGTTCCTCGTTTTCTTATGAAAAAGTAAACTTAGGAACTAAGGACAATCTGCAGTGCATTAATATGGGGTTGGGGTGTTCTCAACAAGAAAAAGTTGCATTTATTAAATTGTTCAAAGAATTTAAAGATGTCTTTGCATGGATGTATGATGACCTTAAAACTTTTGACCCTAATATCATACAGCATGTCATTCCTATGAAGCCCCAAACCTTACCCTTTCAACAAAAACTGAGGAAAATGCACCCTAATCTCGAACCAACCGTTCAAAAAGAATTGAATAAGCTCCTAAATGCTAAGATAATTTTTCCTGTTAGGAACACTCAATGGGTTTCTAACCTTGTCCCAGTCCGGAAGAAAAGTGGGGAAATCTGACTCTGCGTTGATTTCTGAAACCTTAATAGAGCATCTAATAAAGACAAATATCCTGTCCCACCCATGGAACAGATCCTTCAACAGGTATCTGGTTCTGAGAGGCTATCTTTACTCGATGGTTTCTCGGGGTACAACCAAGTCCTAATGTCTCCACCAGACCAGCTTAAAACTACCTTTTGTACCCCGTGGGGCACTTATGCTTATCGAAAAATGCCCTTTGGATTGATTAATGCTGGTGCCACTTTTCAGAGAGCGATGGACATTTCTTTCTGAGGCTTAATCAATCATTCCGTCGTAGTTTACTTAGATGATGTTTTTTTTTTTTCTAAAAAAAAAACCGATCATCTAGCTCACTTACGAGTCGTTCTACAGTGATGTCATAAATACAGCATCTCCTTGAATCCTAAAAAATCCATCTTTGCAGTAGAACAGGGTAAACTCTTGGAATTTATTGTGTCAAGCGAAGGGATGATTATTGACCCCGAAAGAAATCAGGTCATCGCAAAACTCCCCCCCCCCCTACGTCCAAAAAATCTATGTAGTCTTTCTTAGTCCAGATTAACTTTGTGAGAAGATTTGTCCCCAGCTTCTCCGAAATGGTCAGACCCTTACAAAATCTAATTAAGAAAGACACCCAATATCACTGGGGACCCCTAGAAAATCAAGCTTTTAATGCAATAAAAAAGGCCATAATAGATGCTCCGTCTCTCATGAGCCCCGACTTTTCTCAAGACTTTACACTCTACACTTTTGCTTCTGACCATTCCTATGCCGTCGTCTTAACTCAAAAGAACGCCGAGAACAATGAAGTACCCATTGCCTTTATGAGCTCTGCTTTCAAAGGCACTAAAATTAATTACCCAGTGGTAGATCAGCAAGCCTATGATGTTTTCAATGCATTCAAGCACTTCTGGTCCTATCTTTTGAAGTCAAGGACGAAATTCATTGTCCCTTACCCAGTCGTCAGGAACATGTTGGTGTAGAAGGAACTAGGTGAAAAGAGGGATAACTGGGTCACCTCCTTGCAGGAGTATGACTTATAAATCACCCCAGCTCAAATAGTGAGAGGCCAAGGGTTATGCAAGTTGGTTGTTGATTCAGCACCAAGACAGGAAGGAGAAAGTGATACGTCAAACCTAGGACAACAAGATCAAGATCTAATTTGTTATGCACAAAACCCTGTCAGTACTTGGTATGACGATATAGGATTATGTATTGAACATGGGTCAGCACCTCGTCACCTGGATCCCGCTAAAAGAAGAGCGTTGATATTAAAGTCTGCCTCCTTTCATCTGGTTAATGGTATCCTGTTTCTTCAAAGTTTTGACGACATACTAATGCGCTGTCTTGAAAAAGACGAAGCAGAAAAAGTCTTGTTAGAGTCGCATGCAGGAGAAGTTGGTGGTCATTTTGGTGGTTACACCACTACCCATAAGATTTTAAGAGCCGGTTATTACTGGCCCACACTTTTTAGAGATGCCCATGCCTTGTGTCGTAAGTGTATTACTTGTCAGGAAGCATCAGGGCGGTTACAAAAATCAGCCTTTCCTTTGCAGCATGTTTCAGTAGTTTCTCCTTTTCAGCAGTGGGGCCTTGATATCATAGGTCCAATCAACCCCTTGTCCTCACAATAGCACAGGTTTATTTTGATAGCCACAGATTATTTTACACGATGGTCTGAAGCTGCTGCGTTAAGAACCATCAACACCAGTTAGGTAATTGCCTTTCTAAATTCGAATATTATCACTCGTTTTGGTATCCCTGACTGTTTAGTATTCGATAATGCTTCTTACTTTTCCTCTCTTGAGATGAGCAAGTTCACTTTGTAAAAAGGAATTAAATTGAAGTATTATGCTAGCTATTACCCCCAGGGCAATGGATTGGCAGAATCAACGAACAAGAACTTGATTAAAATCATCAAGAGAACGGTGGTTGAAAATCACAAAAATTGGCACAATGCACTGTTAAACGCACTGCGGGCTGATAGGGTAATTCCAAAAGATGTTGTAGGTAACTCCCCCTTTTTTCTCATTTATGGTAGAGAAGCAATTATGCCACCTCACACTCTTCTTCCTTCACTACAGTTGTCACAGAAAATCCAAGAAGAAGATTGTCCCCCTTTGGAAAACCGAATTAACACTTTGATGAAGCTAGAAGAGGTAAGAGCCCAAGATAAACGTAAGTTAGATCAGCATCAACTATTGGTTAAAAGCTGGTTCAATTCTAATTCTACTTCTGATAGGAATTTTGAAGTAGGTGACCTCATTCTGAAATGGAACAAACCGCATGAGGGAAAGGGAGAGCACACGAAGTTTCAAAACTTATGGCTTGGACCATTTTTAATTGCTGAAAAGTTAGGCCCCAGTTCTTTTCGATTGCAAAATCTAGAAGGGTAGCCTGACACATACCCGGTGAATGGCCAAGCCTTGAAAAGATACTTTGCTTGACAACAACCCTTGTATACTATGTACATATTTTGCTTTTTTTTGTTTTTTTTTTCGTTTTCTTTTTATTTTTGATTTTTCCTTTGAGTTTATCAGCTTGTGTTTTTTGAAATACACATACCTGTATACTGATCTATTTAGACAAAGAAAACAAAAAATTCATTTGCTGAAATAAATGCTAAGAAATTGTGTAAACATCAATGGTATATTTCTGAAATTTATATCTGTGTTGGCAAAAAGTCTGTTGTTTGAAAGAAGTTGACTGATTTCGATCTCTGAGTAAAGCTTGTCATGATCATCTATTATCTTTTTACGCTATCCCTATTCCTTAAGGGAATGACTCAAAAGATGTCTCCCTACCTTAGGAAGTTGTTTTTGTAAATGAAACATCTCTGGATCTTAATAAAGGATAGTTCTAAAAAATTCTGATGAGGTCTAAAAAAATATGTTTAAAATATCGTAATTTTCAGCGTCACCCCGCTCAATCATATATCTTTAAAAAATTAAAACATAAAAGAGCTGTGGGAAGTGCTTATAAACCCATCGGGATGTTGAACAGGTCTGCTGGCAGCGGGTAAATGCATGCATGATGCCAAGACAACTTCGTCAGGGTACTGAACAGGCCCGCTGGCAGCGAAGCAATGTCGGGTATATGAAAATTTGCAAAAATGAGATAACTTGACCTTAAAATGTCCTTTATTCTGATCCAGAACTTCTTGGCAAGATACAGATATTAGAGTGGGTTAAATGGCAACCCTGTCGAGGCTATGGATGCCTTCTAGAAGCAGTGGCTCTATCAACAGTATTGGAGATTTTATCTTTAATATTGTGACTCCCTGGTCTTAAGACTGTTATCTGTTTTCATCTTTTAAAACACTGCTGGAATAGTTGGTTAATGATGATGTTTATATGATTTTTTGGTTGTTGTTTTTGAGTTGGAATTATTTTTGCTATCCTAATATGAATTTGTTCTTTTGGCAGAGATAACTGCTTCTACAAGTGTGTCACCATTGTTGGCAGCCAATTCACATTTTCTACTGTCCTTATTAGCTGCCTACACCAATGTTTTTACAAACCTTAATTTTTCGTCGCAATTCTCAAATAAACGACACTTTTATTTTTGCGTTATTTACACACTTACCTTCGTGTTGTTTTCACGACTATAAGCGTGAAAACTTGGTCTTCCCAAGTCGCATTAAAATATTCAATGAATTTTCGTTATCATTCTTGTTGTTGTGCCCATTGGGTTTGCATTTTACTTATCATTATACAGTTGGAAAAACCTTTTGATCTGCACTCATTTGACATTCTTTGATTGATTATGTAGTTTCGTTTCATGAGTGATTGAGTTTGTGATAAATTGGTTATTGGATTTACATGTTATTTGATTAATTCACTTGGCATATTGATTATATGAAAAATAATTGGTGTTATGGTTTGAACTCTTGGTATGAATCGTTCTATACAACGCATGTCACATAATCGAACCCTTGGCATTGGTTTCGATTCATTTGTTTGGTTTTGAAACTATAACTATTGCTTGCATGAATGGTTTATCCACTTACCAAAGGTTTCGATTAATTGATTGAAGTGGCATAGTTGTAACACATATGCGTCGTGATTTGAATAGTTGAAAGCATCGGCGGTTGTACCATTGGTAATGACTATTCTGCATGGACAGAAATAGCTCCACCACCTTCGCACGATGTCATTAATGCTTACCCTTATCCCCGTTTCACCTCTGCTAGCACTGGGTAAGCCTTGAGCATTCTTCCCCTGCATATGCTATGATTCAAACCCTGGTTGGTTCACATCGCTCACCATGTGTTCTTCCCCATGGCACCGGTGGTAAGAATTGAGCCGAACGGTAGTCAAGCATTGCTACTGTTCGATAACGCCAAGAAAGATTTACAAGATAATGGTTGGCTCACATTTGTATAGAGGTTTGAGGGTTTTAATATATTTGTTGCACAACAGTTCGCCCTAAATTTTGATGGATGTAGTGCCAAGATAGGTGACATTCATCTTGAAGTTAGTGAAGAGTTCATCAGCGCTGCCACAGGGTTAGCAGCCACGGGCCAGTGATGGTTTAAAAACTCTAAAGTTGAGGAGGTACCATGTCAACTACTATTCATTTCATGAAAGGTCACATCCTATGACAGAGGTATGCCAATTTCCACGCTTAAACCAAGGTGGCATGATCTCTTGATGGTGGTTAAAAAATTCGTGACCTGTGAGGGTCGGTATGGACTGGTTTTTCTTTACCACCTTTGTTTGTTAATGAATTTTATGGGTTATACATTGAACATGCCATTTTATTTCCAACGTAGTCTTTATAAAATGGCTAAAAGGTTTAAACGAGAGAAGGTCGTTAGTATCTTGTTCCACCACGGCCTAATCAGACTCATCATTGATCACCACTTAAATCTCCACGGTGATATTTGGCAATCTTTTATATCTCGAAATGGTTTTACTGATACAGAGCCTATCCAAATTGACAAGCTTGTGGTCAGTGAGACTAAGGTCGGACCACCCATGCCTTTCCATGTCCTACTTCCCTCTCCCAAACCCTCGGTCGACACTGATATCGACTTACCCGACATCTTAGCAGACAAGTTTGAGGCTATAAAAAAGCCTGTGAGTAAAAAGGTTAAAGGAAACCCTATTGTCGATGGCAAAGGTAAAAAGAATGCTCGACTCATATAGAGACTGGCTAGGAATAAACCTAAACCTAGTGCTGAGCAGAAGCCCATAGTCCTCAGTGAAGACTCAGACTCTGACGTCGAACGCTTCCTAGCTAGTGAGTACCCTTACTCCAAAGGTCTGTGCTCTGAGCCACCCTATGACTTCGTTTCTAATTTACCCCCTTTCCTAAGGAACAATCCTCGTTACCCAGGGATCAAGATACCTAACGAAACCCTCGGCAATTTAACCAAACCCTCACCTGCATTTTCAAAGCCTGGACAGTCGTCATGTGACCAATGTAATGTGTGGTTGGAATTCTACTATACCGACGTTCCCTTATTACAGTTGAAAATCAAATCATTGGAAAACCAAGTTGCAGTATTGACAAGTGAAAGGGACAAGCTTCAAACAAATGACAAGAAGCAGAAAACCACTGGTTCCATCGTATTTAGGAATGTCGAATCGGCTACAGCCTTCGTCAATTCCAAACTCTTATGACCAAGTTGTATGCTCATCATACAGGTATGAATTTCGATATCAATTTCATTTTGTGAATTGCCAGCATTAATATAATGATTTGAGTTTGGTTTTCAAATAGCTTTGTCCATCATTCGAAATAACTATGTCGTACTTTTGTGGATCCTGTACATTGTTTTAGTTTTGCTAAAATTAAATGAAGTTATGATTTGTTTACACGATTTGGTTGTGCCCAGTTTAGTAATTGATTGGTTTTCACTAGGTTTGATTCGATTGTCTGTTAGTTTGAGTTAACAAAATCTATGGTGTTTTCTTTCGCTTGGATTTTGTTTGTATCTAACCTAAATAGGAGGTTTTATGCTAAAATTAGAACACGGGTCTGTTTGGATATAACATTATGTTGCTGTCATTGGATATCAACGGCTCTAATTTAGTTCTTGTGATTTGATTGTTGAAACAATTTCATACCAATTGAATTGGATTGATAAATATGATGTAGTCTATTAAAAACGACTCTGTTTTGTCAACATTTTCGTTTAGATTTGGATTATATCGGACCTGTGCAAAAGATCTTTGTGCCCAAATCATGGAACTGTTTTGATTCACAACGACTATGTCAAACTCAACTGTTCGATTCGCTCTTGTTTTGATTGGATTGTTGCATATCTTGAGTTAGCATGATTGTTTTTATGAGTTGGATTCATATCGAAAATAGACTTGGAGCTGCTCTGTTGATTTTAATTTTCAAAACAATTTTGTTAACTCAGATCGACATATGCTATCTCTGTTGAAGTCGTATGAGAAAATTCGGTTAATAGTTCGTTTTGAAATGAATTCAAGTAGTGATTTCTTTGAAAGTCAATCGGTTTTTGTCTACCCCCAATTGGCAATAACAAACAATGGACGATTCCCACAAATCCTGTTATCAACCGATTAATTCCATTATGATTTCGTTTGTGATAATTTACACACCAGTTTTGATTTGATTCGTTAATGGCATGGATCGTTTGTTTATGTTAATACAGTTATATTAATTTGAAAATGATCTTTCTATTTTCGTATGGATTCGATCATGTTTCCTGTTGGTGGATGAGGCAGCATAAACGATTGCCTATGATTTGTTTAACTATATCGATTTCAATTTCATATGAAAACGATTTCACTACTATTTGATACGATTGTGTATAACCGAATTGGTAACGAATTAAACAGAGTGTACCCATCTCTGTAGTCATTTGGTTGATCTTAGTCTTGTTTGATCTTAAATTAGTATAACAATTTCAATTTGAATGAGGCTTCTAGCAATCAAATATTTTTTGATAGTTTGAATTATATTTTCTAAGATTTGAATTGATTTTTAATACGATTCTGTGGTTGATTTAGACCAACTACAGAATCGCAAGATTCTGTAGCTAGTCTTTAGAATTAGATTTTTATCATTTTCATTAGAAAAATGTCCTCTTAACTTGTCCTTTTTTGACCTCTTCCAGGTACATTCGAATTGCATTGGGCATGTTGGGCAGTCTAGGAGATATTTGTGTGATATAGTTTTTATTTTAGGTTGTTAGTTTAGTCAAACTTGGGATATTTTCCCAGATTTTCTGTAAACAATTTGATAACTTCCACAGGGATGTTTTACCCTGTGGGAGGTCTTTAAATACTTATTATTTTTTGTAATAATAATCATCCTCACTTGTGGGAGAACCAGGCTATGGATTTATAATACAAACTGAGACAAGAGTTGATGTCTTGCTACATCTTTCGCTTTCAATATATCAAACTATTGTTTTAAGTTTATGCATGTCACTTTGCAGTTGATTATAGACTACTTTAGCTATCATAATCTATTGCAGGATGATAGGATTTAATTAATGTGTTATCCATGTCTGATCTCTTTCATTACTTAAAAAGTACAACAATTACTTTGTTTCAGTTAATGAATCACAAATTTCTCTTCTTCGTTAATTGAATCATTTCGTATAGATCTTTGCATATAGGTTTATCTAACTGTGAAGATTTATAAATCATAAGATTGTTGTAATTTTTATGTCTTGTTTGTCCTGTAATTACATTTGAAGAGCACTGCAGCTTTTGTTTACGAGAAGCTCCTGAATAATTCGGTGCGGGTTTCCTCCCTCTGATCAGCTAAGACAATCATTACACACAGGACAAACCTGGAGTGTTCCTTGAGGTCAGTTTGTTTTTTTAGTGTTTAATAGTTTATTTATTAGTATAATTTAAGTAGTTTAGTTAGATATATGTGTAGTTAGATTTGTAGTTAGAGTTAGTATATTAGTTGATTAGTTTAGTTAGTTTTTGTTTTATTTCTTTTCATAAAATTATAAAATCAAAAAACAATAGCTCTCCCTGTCTTAGGACAGAATACAAATGAGTTTTTCAGGTTTTCATTCAAATATGTAAATTGTAAATATTGTGTATTTGTGAATAAGATTTATTTCTGTTAGTAGTTAGATAGTTAATTTCTTAGAGTTAGTATAGTATTAGATGGTAGATTAGAATAGTTAGATTTTATTAGTTTGTTTGAATAGTTAATTTTAGTTAGATTAGTTTATTAGTTTGTTTTAATTGTTATTTTTAGTTAGATTAGTTATTTTAGAGTAGTTTTTTTTTTTGTTTTCTTAGGACCTAGATCGGCTAACGGAGACGCTAAACCCGTCAGGGTGGTTCATTCCAAATAGCTTGGGTTATTTAGACAACCTCGGACTAGTTCCACTCTCCCAGTTGACGGACGGTCAATTTCGCCCTTCAACACTACCCCAAACATATCCCAGACTCATATATGAAAGACAAAGTGAGAAGGATCATGTAATTGTACCTTTACTCCACGTTCGGTGAATATCCTCTCATGCTTGATAGCTTTGCTGACTACAAGCCTCCTCTGAAGGATGACCTACATTCACAAATAGATAAACAGAAAAATACAAACATGCATTTCATATATAAATAAAGGGTTACATGTTAGAATAAAAACATAAATCAAATGCAATCATTTGACACACCATGTTCTAGGACGGGAAAAGTACTTATTTTATTGATAATACTGTGATTACTTACAACCAAAGTCATCTACTACTCCTCGAACCTGGTCCGAGATCCTCTTCACCAAGCTCCAAGTGCACCTTCATGTATATTTATCCTCTCAAACTTCTTATTGGGAAACAGAATGGGTTCTTATGGAGGAAAAAGGGAAAAAAATGAGGAATTATGAGGTAATTCTCACAACAAGGCTACAAATGCTTAGGGCAATGAGGGGATGTGAAACGGGAACAGTTTCACTTTTCTTATGTCTATGTGTGTAATGAGACCCAAACATCTCCTTTTATATGACAAAAGGATGGTTATTTGGTTGGGTGTCAGGCTATAGGTGATGGATTAGTTGGAAAATGTCCCAATAGCTCGTAATCTTAATGAATTCCTTGCAAATTTTTAATTTTTGCATCTTTTGCAAGTATACGTAGGTTGGAGTGGTGTAGTTAGTGTACGTACGTGAGCCATAGTGATGCAGCAAGCGTATGTATGTGGGAATTATTGGTGTAGGGCACGTACATCATCAAAAAATGAGTTTTTAAGAAGAGAAACTCAGTGGCGGCTTACCCAAAATAGATAGTAAGAGGGCCAAGTTCTAGGTATGCATGTATGGAGAAATTTAGGGTTATAACATATGCCCCCTAATGTGTGAGGTCAGAATATCATCTGATGGTCGAAATACATTAAAACATCTTCACTAATGTACAAAGCGAGCGAGACTAGGACTAGAGTTCGAGAGGTGCCATCTGCAAAAATAACAATTGTCTCTCTGAGGTGGGCATACCCATGCTCAGGATGAAATAAATCATGGTTTCCAATCAAATGCACTGTAGATCCATGTCATATAACTATATAAAGTGTAGCTGTGAGAAATACACAACGGATCTACATCTCAAAATCAAATATATACAAGTATAGTATTCATCCTCAAGAATCCAATAACACATGATGGCTAGAGATGAGGTCTTCAAAGCTCGAACAAAAACTTCAAGATCTTAAAAACTCGGGTAGGAATGTAATGTGAGTGTACAAATTCACTACCCAGAGGTCTTCGATGGCTCATCGGGAACAAACAAGAGGATCTCAGTGATCAGGCAGAGAACTTCATTGATTTCGAACAAGGACTTGATTGGGCTTTCGGGATGGCCAGTCATGAGGGCAAGAGACAAAATGCAGAAGGGCCGACTCAGGCTAGGTGAAAATTCCCCTGGACAATAGCATGAAAGATGATCAAACTCAGGCATCATGACATTGACATAAGTTCACGATGCAGGAAGCAATGCAAACTCTCCATGTGTTTGGAAGAATAACCAAACGGAGGAGGAAATAACTCTATGTAGCGAGAACACCTTCCTAAGGTCATATTCTATCCCAAAGCTTGATGAAAAAATGAAAGGATGTGCTTTTTCCAAGGGTGTTGGCACAAGGGAAGACCTAAGGTTCAACGCTACAACAACGCACAAAAAAAACCCTAACTACTAGCCCTTTCGGCAACACCTGCGAAGAAGATGAAGTCTCACTCGAGGTAGAGGTAGGGGTGGTTGTACGACTCCAGTGTCTGCAACCTTAGCTAGGACATAAATCTATGATTCTAATAACTTAACAGATCACTCAACAGTTATATTTATCAATATTCAGTTCTTAGTTACAGCGCAGTTAAACCCTAATTATAGTACAACGCAGTATTCAACTAAATCTAGCATCTAACAACACTTAGCATGTGGAAACAAATCATATCTTAATAGATTCAGCACTAAAAACATGTATATCAGTTAGATCTAACATCCATACATATTATTAAGCACTAAGCATCGACAAATCATTCATCTATATTAAAGCACTAAGCACATTAACATATAAGCACATCAACAAATTGCACAAAGCAGAGCAACACACCATGTACATGGTTCACACCCACCCTGGGGCTAGGTCCACCAACTCTTTGTCTTCTTTATTAGCTTCTTCAATAGGTTACATGCACAAAACCTCAAAAACCCTACTCCATAGAGGATAGGAGATCTATGCATCTCACTAAATCCTGCTTCCTAGAGTAGATCTAAGCATGCAACTTGCCACAACCCCTTACAATGACTTTCACTTAGCTCTTCAAGTGTCACGTAGTATGCACAAAGTCTTACAGTCCTTGATCACATAGATCCAACTCTAGGACTTAGATAACTTGCAACAACTACATATTACATTGCCTATCTTTCTATGTATACATACAAAATAGGCCTAAGCATGGGTAAACCCATGGGCCGACATTCCCATACCCATTACATAATCCCAAATCCCAAAAAGGGCCCTAAAAGGGGCTAATATTCCACGATCTCCACTTCATCTTGCACTCCGCCTTTGATAGCCTATCGAAGTCCCAAAATTAGGTCAAACATGACCAAGAATCCTCAAAACTTGTTCAAGGGCCAACAGGCCCCCAACACTCACCTGTGACTCGTCCCCAGTCACTCTGATATGACTAGTTCTGCTTCAAAATCCTTGAGCTTGGCTTGAGCTACTTCTACTTGTTGTTGTGTTGCAGCCTCCTGTTCAATGAAATCTTGTATGACTGCTTCGTTTATAGGTCCTTCGCAGCATTATTCAGCTATGGGAACAACTTTCTCCAGTTCCACTCCTTGGCCTTCAATTTTTTTGAACAGTTGGTAAGCCTCACCCTATATAGGTTCGAGCCTTTGAGTTACTTCTATAAATCTTCTATGAATAGTATGGACCTGTTGTTGGGTAGTGCGCTACTCTTGGGATCGCTTCATTCTTTCCACAGCTGACAGGGGCTTCAAATTCTCTTGTATTGTCTCTGCTTGATACTTCGCTTCTTGGAGATGAAACTCCAGTGCCTTCAATTATGGATCCTCAGTGATTTGTTCATACATTTTGACACTACAATCAATCAATTTCTTTCATTCCAGAGAAAGGAATTTTATTCTTTCAACTGTGCTTCGAGCAGTTTCTTCCCTTTGGTCCCTTACATCCTGTGGGGTGTCAGGTACAGTGCGGAGCTCTAAATATGTTATTCGTTGATGTAGTTGTTGGACAACTTATGCAAGATGCTCTACTTGATGTGTTACTCATTCTTCAGCCTGTAGCTCTAATCTTGTCACAGAGTGAAGGTCTCTATTTACTGCTTCTTTTACTTCGAGCTGCTCTGTGAGCAACTGTTTTTTCTCTTTCTACAGTTGTGCTTTCTCCACTTCAAACTTGGCCTAGAGAGAAACCTTCTCATGTTCTTCAATTTTGCATTGTTCTACAATGTTACCTTATACATGCTTCAAGGTTTGGGTAGATTGTTCTGCTTCTTCTTGTGCATGATAAAAATGAGCTTAGACTGCATCAGCTAATTAGCGGAATTGGGTTTGCTCATCCCCCAAATATGTCTCTCCTAATGACAGGGGCGTAGTGGACACTGCGCGGCTGGATTGAAGGGCCTGTTGTACCCCTCAAAACTCGACCTTAAGTATGTCATACATTTCCTCCTTCTTAGCTTCTTGTCTCTCGACAATTTCTAGCGAAGCATTGCTAAGGGTGGTTATGATGAAGTCAAAGTCATCAGTAGTAAGTATGTTCTTCATCTTGGTCATGGTGGCTCTTGATTTCTTCCAAGAAGAAGGTTTTGGGGGAGAAACCTTTCTCTTCTTCAGGGGATCGGTCTCATCTCTCAGCGGTGTTACTTTGCCTTACTTCTATTCAACTTCTATGTCATTTATGTCTTCTACTTAATCATCATCCCCTCTGTCAGGTGATACTAAAGCAGTCTTTCCTAAGGCACTGCTTAATTCTTGTGCTTCTTCGGTCTTGTTCATTTTAATGGGTCTAGGTATATCCTGCATGGTTTTTGGGTTGTCAGGGTCAGACATGTATGTAGGGTTTTCTGGAATAAGGAGGTCTTTCAACCAGTTCTTAGTGATCTCATCAAGATCCTCTTCTTTGAGCTTGTAGTACGACTGCAACTTCTCCTTATGTTCATTGGCTCGTGCTGTAAGGTAGATGAAGTGTCGATATACGTAGAACTTCATCAGAGGTGATAATCTTTGTAAGGTGTTTGGATTCATGCGAAGTTCTGATTATATGGATCTCTTCAGTTGAAGCTAGTACGTATGAAAAACAAAATTCAACTATCATTGTTTGTTCATATCACTCGAGTACCAAAGGGTAGCGAACTTTGCAGCAAGTGGCTCGAATGGTTCAATATCTGGGAAGGTCGCACCTTTCGAAATATCCCAGGAAACAAAGGTGATAAGGATCAGGAGCCAGCTGAAATGGAACTCATAGCCTTGATCCTGGGCTTCGCGATAGTCTAGCTCCAGATGATTCACCATGTACTTTGCCCATTTCATCTGTAGACCTTCTATGCATTTTTCCACAAGGTCAACAACAAAGCCTGTGACCTGCATAGGTATGTTCTTCCTTACTAACTTTGCTGCAATTAACTGATAGGCGAGGCGCATAACACAATTCTGGATGGAGGCTACCTTATAGCCTCATTCTCCCTTTTCGACATTGCCATATGTATCCTTGAGTTTTTGTGCTAGTGCGTGGTCTGTGGCTTTTCCTAGATATAACTCCTATGGATTGGGTCCTTGCATACTCAAGCTTGTGATCCTATGGATCAATGTTGGGTCGACTGTAATCCTACGGTCTATCCATAGGTAGCCTCCATGGTAACATGAAAGTAATAACTTAACACATGCATTCAATTCCTGGTGCCTTCCTAAGTGTAGGATCTTTATGAAATTTAACAGAGTGGACTGCGCAAGGTTCATCATTCATGGTTGAGGGATTATCTTTGAGTTCTTCCCCTTCGTCTTGGTCAGGGACTTATATGGGGTAAGAATACTATAGTTTTTTCGATCTCCGAGGTTGAAGTCACTGAACTTCAACACAGTGATCTTATCCTGATGTGCGCAGATTGAGCATATCCCCTTCGGGAGGTACGTAGTAATCATGGTGTACTTGAATTCTCTTGGCACACTATCTCGACTCACAGCCCCAGCCAGAGGTGGGATTTAATCGGGCAATATGGATGGGATCAACTTCGCATTAGATAGGTCATCTCTATGTTTGTTTGTTTTTTTCTACTAATAAACAAGATGATCTTGATCCATGAGCATTTAATGGAGAGGCTTTCATTCCTCTCGTCAATGATGCTTGAATACTTGCATACATCACTCTTTCAGACATTATTCTTTCAGTCATTAGTTCAATAAGAAATTCTTCGACAATTTTCTCTGCAGCGCTAACCTCGTCCGACATGCACGCTCGTGGTTGAATACCTTGGGTTCGAAGAGTAACTGGTTAATGCAATAGAGTATATGGCAATAGCATGGTGATCACTATGCAAACTCAACTAGTCTGTGGTCTTAGATTCATGGTTAGAAAAAGTGTTCTCGTTGTGGGGTGCGATGGGATAAATAGATAACTTGGAAAGAGATTTCTTGCAATGGGTGCAAAGCCTTCATTAACCCAGTTATGTTCATTGTGGCATGGCCCCAATGGTCTGGTGGAGAAATATCTAATCATAAATGCCTTTCTACCCATTTGGGTCGTCGGTTTAATGATTATACTGTCTCTAACGGCTATATTGCTTCGCCATGTGATGTTGTTCTGATATTCGGGCAAAGCTCTAATTTTGCAAATTTTCCTTCTGCGAAGTTCTCTCGAGAACCTTTTGTAATTTTTCAATCTTACCTCTCTTCTTACTTAGTTTTCTATCTTTCTTTCCAGTGAGATTCGTCTTGTAATTCCTTTTTCCATTCTAGTTCTTATCTTCTTTCGGCAGAGTAACTTCGCGTTGTTGAGGTTCTTTCCTAGAAATCAGGGGTAATACTTCATCTATATATGGAATAGGTACTTCAGTCTTTTGTGGGTCTTCTAATGTTCTTCCAACTTCGACATCCAAATCTCTTGTTTGAAATAACTTTGCCTGGTTCTCCTATTCTTCAATCAAGTGTGCAATCCTCCTAGTCATGAAATCTTTTAACTCTTACTTCTTTTTTTATGAGGCTTCTTCTTCTTTCCTTCTGGCCTAATCTTTTTCAATGCACAGTTTTCCTAATAACATAGAAAATGGAGTGTTGTTCTCAATAAATTTAACAACTTCAAATTCTTCCTCTGTCGAAGCTCCATGAGCACTCATATATATCCTGGTAAGTCTTCCACATAGGGTTATCAACTTTCCTCTGGATAATCCTATTCCTCCCAATGAAGAAATCATAGAAGGATTTCCTAGAATTTCCCAAGTTCTTTTGCTCATGATATTCACCTCTGTTTCCTCATTCAAAACACAATCAACGTCTAAGTCTCCTATTATTTCTTCAATGTACTCTTTCTCTTTAAATACCTCTAATAAATTGACATGTCAGTGATCATTTAGGGTTTCTTTCATATGTAGTAATACTTTCTCTGATCCTTTCTGGGGTTCTGTAATAATCTCAGTTTCTGGATCTTCTTTAGGGTTTTCTTGGTTCATGTTCATTCTTTCAACCTTAGAAAACATTCTAGGGCAATCCAATACTTCATATTCCAGAGCTTTGCAACAAAGGCAACTAGGTATCTTTCTAAGGCATTCCTTAGCTAGATGTCCCGGTCTTCTGCAACTGTAACAAAGGGTTAATCCTCTCTTTCTTTTAAATGATCCCCAACCTTTATTGTACTGTGCATTAGGCTCATGGTAGCTAACCTGCAAAAATATATTTCTAGGATCTTGCATCCATTTTTTACTCCAAACATCCTTTATATCCATAGGTATAACATATCTTTCACTATTCTTATCAGACCTACTCATATCAAATATTCTTTCTTCTATCAATGCCCTAGTTTTCAAGCTAGGACAAATATTCTCAAACATACCTAGATCCATACCTTAGAAATACAAATTTCCACTAATCTTATCTTCAACAGAGCACAAATCTTCCAGATCTTAAAACTTTTTAGTATTCTTCCCTTTATCAAAGCACAAAACATTCAGATATTACCTCTTTTCTTCATATTGGACTTCTTTCTTTAGCATAGAGATTCACAAATCAAGTAGAATACTGCACACTAGAGAGATAGATCTATGCACAGATCTTTTACAATTTCAAGTCAGGTCTTTTCACAAAGCTTCTTTTTCCTCAGTTCCCAGTAATCACAGTTTCAGGTTAGATCTTCGCACAAAGCTTCTTCTTCCTCAATTCCCAGCAATCACAGTTTCAGGTCCCAGCAATGGAAGCATTTGTTGGCACAAGGGAAGACCCAAGGTTGAATGCTACAACAGTGCACCAAAAAAACCCTAACTACCGGCCCTTTCGGCAACACCTACAAAGAAGATGAAGTCTCACCCGAGGTAGAGGCAGGGTTGGTTGTAGGACTCTAGTGTCTACAACCTTTGTTGGGACACAGATCTATGATTCTAATCACTTAACAGAGCACTCAACAGTTATATTTATCAATATTCAGTTCTTATTTACAATGCAGTTAAACCCTAATTATAGTGCAACGCAGTATTCAACAAGATCTAGCATCTAATAGTACTTAGCATGACAAAACAGATCATATCTTAACAGATTCAACACTAAGCACAAGTATATTAGTCAGACCTAACATCCATCCATATTATTAAGCACTAAGCATCGACAAATCATTCATCTATATTAAAGCACTAAGCACATTAACATATAAGCACATCAACACATTACACAAAGCAGAGAAACACAACATGTACGTGGTTTACCCCCACCCTGGGGCTACGTCCACCAACTCTTTGTCTTCTTTATTATCTTCTTCTATAGGTTACATGCACAGAGCCTAAAAAACCCTACTCCGTAGAGGATAGGAGATATGCGTAGCTCACTAAATCCTCCTTCCTCAAGTATATCTAAGCACACAACTTGCCACAACCCCTTACAATGACTTGCACTTAGCACTGCAAGTCTCACATAGTATGCACAAAGCCTTACAGTTCCTGATCACACAGATCCAACTCTAGCACTTAGCCAACTTGAAACAACTACTTCTTACATTTCCTAGCTTTCTATTTATACATACAAAATAGGCCTAAGCATGGGTAAACCCATGGACCGACATTCCCATACCCGTTACATAATCCCAAATCCTTAAAAGGGCCCTAAAACGGGATGAGATCCTACAATCTTCACTTGGTCTTGTACTTCGCCTTCGATAGCCTGTCAAAGTCCCACAATTAGGTCAAACATGACCAATAATCCTCAAAACTTGGTCAAGGGCCAATAAAGGGTGACTCATTGTGCTGCCAAAAAAGAATATATATTTCGCGTCCTCTTTTGGGGGTTTTTTTTAATTTTTTTGTCTTCTTTTATATTTTTAAAGAGATTGAAAAAGAATAAAAGAATGCTACTTTACAAAGGAGAAACAAGTGTCACAAGCATAATAGTTCCAAGAGAAAGGAACACATTAATTCTCATAGCAAGGAGACATGTGCAGCAAATGGACACTCGAGGAAAATTCCTCCATGGGTCAAGGTGTCATGTCACAAAGGAAAAATGCTACAAGGCTTGCATATAAGGCATGCTTCAAAGGTTCAGTTGAGACCAACATGGAGTTGGCATTAGGCCAAAGATGCAGTGATGAAAATGTGATTAGTAGGACATGATGAAACACCCTTCAATGTAATTTTAACAAGCCCAGATAAGGTAAGATCGGTAGTTTTTTCACATTTAGAGAGTCTGAAAAAATGCAAAAGAAGACTCCACTGGGGTACCTTTTTTGGAAGTAGTCTAGTCGGTTTGAAAAAGGGATAAACTTGCACTGAAAATACATCTATTCAAAACCATTTTAAGGAGTGTGACACAGACAAGATCACTAGGAAATCTTTTAAATTTTAAAGAGTCTGAAAAGAGATTAACTATGGACTCACTGCCTTTTTCTAGATTTAGTCTCCTTATCCCAAAAAAGTATAAAATTTACTTAGGAGAACTCTTTTGGCGAGACAAATATCCCGAGGTGTACTTTTTTCCTCCATAATCTACAGGCCAGAAAAAGGGGTAAACTCATGGCATCAGATTTTTTCTGGACCAATTTAACGAGTGTGAAAGAACAAGGTCACCCGACGATCTTTTCAATTTTAAGGAGTCTCAAAAGAGATTAACTATGGGCTTTGTGGGGGTTGTTCTTCTGGACCAATTTAACGAGTGTGAAGGAACAAGGTCACTCGATGATCTTTTCAATTTTAGGAAGTCTAAAAAGATCTTAACTATGGAATTCGTGGGGGTTCCTTTTTCATAAATTTAGTCCCTCGGGCCCAAAAAAAGGTTAAACTTATACCTGAGAATACTCTTCTAGCAAATCAAAGTTCCTATAGTATACCTTTATTCGTAAAAGTGACCATCCAGACAAAAAAAGGGGTAAACTACCACCGAAGAGACGTGCCTTCAAGTTTTAGTTTGGCGAGCGTGAAGGACAACAAGATCACTCGAAAATATTTTCATGTTTATAGAGTCTGAAAAGGGATTAAAGAATACTATAAGTGGTTACTTTTCTCAGTTAATCTAGACAAGATTGAAAAGCATAAATGTAGTCTCATCAGATGTTTCTTTCGGATTTCAAAGAGAGCTTGAAAGTCAACAAAGTATACTCATTTTTTGGAGTCCCAATGGTGAGGCCAAGAGTGATGAAACATCATACATATGAGGCTCAATCTCGTAATCACGACATGACTAACAAGGACTCTTGAGCCTAAATTCATTAAAAATGGCATGGACGCAAAAATGAAGCAATGATCTATCTAGGTAATCCATGTAAAGGTAGGCTCTACCACTAACTTACAAAACTTCTAAAGCAACAATGATAGTTCTGTGTCATAATCTAGTGGGATCAATCCTATGGAAAAGTGGAAAATACAATGAGATGCAGAAAGTGGCGGTGGAATCTTAACTCATAAGAAAAAAGTTGGAAAAATGACTTTTATCAAATGAGCTTTGAAAGTGACCCATCTATCAAAAAGGTTACCAAACCAAAAGAAAAGTGCATCGTATCATCCAATAAGAAATTCAAGAACCACATTAAATGATTTTCAAGCCAGAAAAAATGACAAAAGGGCTCAAAAAGGTGGAAAAAAGGGCCAAAAATGTCTATAAATAGAGGTTGACAGCTCATTTTCACCATTGCAATTTGAAAATTAACGAGAAGGTGAAAAATGCCCCTTAGTTGAAAGAGTTGATTTTGGGAGCTTTAGAGAACAAAACAAACTTCTGCTCAAACCAAGTAAGTATAAACTCACCCCTCTTGCATTTCCATTCATTATTTTATCATTTCTTTTAGTTTTGGGGGGGCGTTCCCTCCTAAAAACGGGCATCCCTATGTGTACGCAAATTTTCTAAGTAAAACCCACGTATGCCCATAGGAAGAAAACAATCTACCTGCGTGCATACACGACTGTGTCAAAGATAGCCCATGTACACCCTCAAAAGCATGGAAAAATGAATATGCAAGAGCTAAATCCCCCTTGAACTTGTCATGTAATAGGATGTATGTCCACTGGAGGGAGAGGGAACACGAGGAGATCAATATCTTGGTCAATGAGGACCCTGCTACTATCACCACATTGAAACAATGCGGGTTATGGAAGTTCTATTGGTATTCATTCATGAGGGCACAACCTAGGCTAATAAATGCCTTGGTGGATTATTGGCATCCTGACGTAGAGGTGTTTATTATTGAGGAGCAGTCGTTGAATCCAATGACTGAGGAAATTTACTTCTTGAATTGCCTCTCAAGGAGATGGGAACTAGTCAATATATGTACATTTCCCCCTAGGCCCTTCAACATCACTGAACTCATCAGATTGCATTGTGAGGGAAACACTGAGAAATTAGGTTCTCAGGTGCTCATCCATAAGATCACCAACCTATCACTGAAGGTGATCGTTTTTCTTATTGGGAGGATGATTGGATTCGCGACCATACACCAAGATTCCTAGGCGCACATGTATTTTGCAATGCAGTGCCTAAACACACGAATATATGACTAGAGCATGGCCATGCTTGACTTCATGAAGAGGAAGCTTACAGAGTGTCAAGGGTTGAGTAACAATAAATTTGTGTTCGATACCATTTTTTGTTCGTTCTTCTTTGAGAGGGTACCCAACATGATTCCACGATAGATAGTATGGGGGCATGTGGCCTCCTTCCCAGTAGTGTGTAGGTGCGCAACATGGTTTCCACGACAAGGGGGAAGAAGGACCATAGGGGCCTTCAATGATAAATTATTTGACTAGTGGGCACGACAGATTCCAGTGATAGAGGACTACCCCTACACTGGAATCAACTTTTCCAGGGATCTGGACATGCTTGTAACTCCTGGAGAGGAGTGAGGAGATATAGGTACATTTTTTTAAAGTTATTTAATTTTTAGTTTCTTTTATATATATCATTTTTATGTGCATCAGAGTATCTAAAAACTATGAATATTTTATGTACATATGTGGGACCTGTGCACTCGATGGACTTCTCGAGGACTAGGAGGTGTCATCGACCAGAGCCAGTACTAGCAACAACCAGAGGACCAACATTCGTAGGGAAGACCTCTAGCCAGGGAGGCAGAGAGAGTATTGATACAAGTGGAGTGGAACCTCACCGTGCTCACTCATGCCATTCCCATCGCCGAGATCAAGGATCTCCCATCATCGATGTAGCCTCATGTAGTTGGGGTGCCACAGACCTGGTTCCAAATATTCCAGTGTTTGGAAAACTTTGTTGTTCACTATGGAAGGGCCAATAGGCCTCGTTCCTAGATAGGTTGGACCTCTTATGTGCCTAGGGCACTCTTTTTGTATATTTTTTAGGGAATAAGCCCCGTGATGTATATCGGATATATATTTTTGAGTCCTTCACACCCACCGATGTACTCTGACACTTTTTGATATATATATGTATTTACATATTTTATATGTCTTATGGATCACATTTTTACAAATATATGTACATGTGTATGTGTGTGCCTCTTTTTATGTGTGTGTAGTATGCCAATCTAATACTTGATTAGCTAGAGTATCTGTCATTTGATTTAATCTCCTGGGAACATGGATATACATAATGTAATCAAAGCAGTGTTATCAGAGATGTACCCTAATGAAGCATCGCTATAAAGTAGCATCATAAACATGGTAAACCCCATTTAACTGGGACACACCCAATTGTGCATCTAAGTAGAACCGAAGGTGAGAGATACCATGTGACAAAGAGTCACAAAGATACTCTATCACTACGTTGTACTCGACGACATTGTTTATGGCCTCACCTAGACAGATACCTCCAGAAGATAAAAACTGGCATCGAGGTGTGAAAATCACCCAAGTTGTGGAAGCAAGCCTTTGAGTGTGTTGACTAGCACCACCTACGAACCCAAAGAACACCTCTGATTCACTTGACATCTTCCATAATGAAAAATATGACATAAATAATGACATGTCCATAAAAAAAAGACAAAAACCTAAATGTATAAGAACTATATATATGTACAAGAAGTCACCCAAGCGACCAACCTACGAGTAATAATTATTGAGGTAGAGCCCATTTCTAGGCTCCACCAAAGGATTTAACTCAAAGTAAACCAGACGATAAGCACCCTTATTTCAGACTTACTTCACTATGAAAGGTCCGAACCACATGGGTTTGAACTTTCGTGCCCCCAGGGGATGTTTATCTTGGTCGTAGACTAGGACAAGGTCTCCTTTAGAGAAAATATGAGGATGAACAAAATGATCATACTAACACTTGACTCATTTATTTTGAGCCTCGTTGGCCAAGGATGAATCACGGAAATTCTCATCGAGCTTCTCGAGATACAATAAGTTTTCCTCAAGAGGTGAAGTGTCTGGAAATAAATCTACTGCCAACTTTAGAGATGGAATCTGGCACTCTATTGGCAAGACTTCTTCTAGCCCATAAATGAGTTTAAAAGGTGAGAAACCGGTGGCAGCCTTTATAGACGTTCTATAGGCCCATAACGTCGAGTACAACACCAAATGCCAATTAGACTTGGCAGAATTGATCGTTTGTTGTAGAATAGTCTTGAGGGACTTATTCATAGCTTCCACCTAACCATTCGCTTAAGGGTGATAGGGTGATGAATGCTCTTGCCTCAACCCAAGATTTGATGTTAAATCAAACATCATTTTGTTCTGAAAGTGATTATCGTGGTCAGTGAAAATCTGCTTCGATATGTCAAACCTTGCTACAATCTGGTTAAAAATAAAGAGAGTTGTTATCTCGCCATCATTATTAAATGTTGGCATAGCATTGACCCACTTTGTGAAGTATTCTACCACTACGATGATATAAATTTGCCCCCTGGATGAGGTTGGGTGGAATGTAGTAAAATCAATCCCCCACTTAGTGAAGGGACCAACAGCAATGACAAGAAACATGGGAGCAGGATGTGCCCTCATCTTCTGAGAGAAGATCTGACACAGGTGGAACTTCTTCACCGACTCAATGCAATCTTTGATTAACATAGGCCAAAAGTAACCTACTCATAGAATATTTAGGGTTGTTTCCAACCCAGACAAATAACCTCCACATGCTCCAGTGTGGTAGTCGTTAAGAACGAGCTTTGATTCTTTGTGTATAAGGCACCGGTGAAGAATACAATCCACGCCTCGATGATAGAAAGTGTCATCGAGTATAAGATAGTTTCGTTCCTTATTGTGAATTCATCGACACTCGTCGTGAGAAGTAGAAGTGGGGCACTTCAAAGTCTAGAGATAGACTAGTTTATCTACATACCAAGGGTCTGAAGATGAAATTAGAAAAATATCTCCCTTAATGGGCGATTCTTTGGGCGTAACATCACCTAATTCAACTAAAAGTTCTAAGATAAGTTATGCAAAGACCGACAAATTTTTGGATTTCGCGGAAAAAAATCCAAGTCAAATTCCTAGAGGATAACAATCCATCTACTGATCTTTCCATCGATGACATGTCGTGTCAACGCATATTGAAACGGATTCACAATGGCAACGATGGTGGTCTTACGAAGAAAAATATAATGATGGAACCGTTGGACAGCATGCACTGCTGCCAATTCAAGCTTCTCAACATGGGAGTAGTTGAGTTCTGGTCCAACCAGGCCTCGACTCAAGTAGTAAATCAGGATAAGTCGTTATCTCATGTTCGACAATTCTTGGATCAATGCCTGGCATTTCCTCGTAAGACTAGGAGAAAATGTCACAAAATTCCTTAAATAAATCTGTATAGATCTAAATCTCCTCGAGGGAGCATTCCGCTCCAACGAAGACATTATCCACGACACCATGGGTTATGGATATGTCAATAGGTATCATTTCAATGATATTTTCCATGTTACCCTTGGCATAAACTGTGTGCATAGCCATAGGATTAATAGGACAAGACCTATCTCTAGTCATAGTCAACACAAATTCACCTGCCTCTGTTCTTGTTTACTTTGGGAGAAAACAATATCTATGATGGAGATCATCCCAGGGACTGTCCAGACCAGTCAATGCCTCTATATTTGCCTCATAAGAGGGCAAGACCAAGTATAAATAATTTGTATTGGTGAGGGAACCTTGAGCCCAAATAGGCTCGAGAACTGCATCTAACTCTTGTGCGGGAGTCAGATCAAGGTTGGTTGAATCTTGTTGGACAATATTGTATGTAACTTCTCCTACGGACAAGGGCATGGCCATGCCAAAATTCCCTATCCATTCCATCAAAGCCAATGAGGAAGGAAGAGTCCACAGATCATTAAAGTAAGTCATTCAGAATGATGACACATGAAAAATTCTAGCCCTAGGCTGGTCGGGGGCATCCGATATGAACTTGACATCACCTGAAGGAGGCAGGTAATCAAAAGTACCCATCAAAGTTGGGCACAAACCAACCCCTACATTAATGACATCGGGATGAGGTTTATCAATCATCGAGATCATGGATGCCCCTAATGAAGGTTCGGGCCTCAAGAAGGACAATAGGTCAGTGGTTACGATTCGGCCCTCATGTGGAAACAATAAGAGTTGAAAAACTCTGGCAACCATTGCATGCATTGCATAGTTCCAAATCCTTCCTAAAAAAACATTTTAGTTGAGATGCGCATCTACCACTTCAAATTCAACACACACGGTCTTCCCTCATAACTTCACGATGAAATAAGGAATGATTCCATGTGCTATGAAAGAACAATCGTTGAAAGAAGTAAGAAGAGTAGGTGATGGAGACAAATGGGTTGGCCAATGGCCTTCCAACACGCAAATGACTTCATGTAGGTCGAGGCGCCCTCATCAACCACCGTACAAAATTTCAGAATATCTGAGGGAAACTTAGTCAGCATGGGGGGCCAATGTAGATCATGAAAAATTAGGTTGTTAAGCAACCTTGACAAGTATGGAAAATGTAACGTTTCCAGAAATGGTAGTTTAGGCTGAGTACTATGTATAGGAAAAAGGGAGCCTAGATTTTGACTAGCACCAGGTTGCCAGGAAAAGTTGGGCTACTGACCAGGGTTCTAGTAGATACCATGGCCTTGGCTAGCGTATGAATACTGGATTTGTTGGGACATCATCATTTGATTCCCATAATTGGACGTCGAGGATTGTGCAGAGATTGATCCCTGTGTTGTGTTCCAAATATTCTGGAAAGGGTTTCCCCCTGCCGATCCGACGGGCATAGGTATTGAGCCTTTCCCAGGGTTACATTGACCATGGAAAGGGTTTCCCTAGTTAGCATCCCTGACGAGGGAACTAATTCCTGCCACATATTCCAGAGTCCTTGTGAGGATAAGAAACCTGTGTTTTCCCCCTATGTAGGAATAGTTCCCCACACGGGATTTGTTTTCCAAAACCAGGGTTTTCCCCAGCCGAAATGACAACTGACGAGAAATCGTTATTACAAAATGTGTCAAACAAAGAGAATGATATTGAACCCACCAGTGTGGTGTAGGAATACGGTCATAGACTGCCTGCCCTAAATAAGATGTAGTTCATGTTAGGCCCAACAGGTCGTTGGGGAGCACCATCGAGCGAGGGGGACGAAGGAGGTATATGACCCCCACTGTAAGGGATATCATTATAGGGGGATGAAGTGGCCCCCATGGACCATTTCAAAGGATCACTTGAGCTCCCTGCCCCTAGACCCATGGTTTGTAGGGTGGAGTAGGTAACGATGAAATTCTTATCAAAGTCGGGCAACCCATATGAAAATGGAGGGCCCAATGCACTATGTGTGATCGAATCAGTGGTCGTCGCCAATGATGGGATCAGACCACTACCTGAAGTAGAGGTGGTCAAGACCATTGTAGTCTGGACCAGCGAAGGTGGGTTAGGAGGCAGAATTCCCCCAGTGGTGGTGGTGCAGACCCCCTGCCCTTGGGCCAAGATCAGCGCAAGATCTTTTCCAAACCACACAAAGAGTTAATTAAACCCTTTGTTTAAGCCCATAAATATTTCGAGCTTCACGAGTTGGAGGTTCTCGATGCAATGCCACAACTCTTTACAATCACCGAAACCTGAAATGTCAACAACAGTTCACTCCTCCAATGTGTCGAGCATATGCCACATGTTACCCACTAGTTTCAGCTTTTTGGGGCTCAAGTGAATAGCCAACAGTCCTTCCTCTACCCCTGTGATTCCTCGAATTCTAAAATTTTTCCTTTGGCAAGGTCGATGCCTATGAGCCTCCCTTGATCCAATGGTCCTGATTGTATCAGGATTTTGGTAACTGGGAGTTTGAAATGTAGCGACCCCAACCACTTGTCACTCCATTCCCCGAACTCCGAAATAGACCTAACGACTATGATCTTTTCGGTATTTCGTGAACCGAGAGTTTGAAACTCTCGACTCCAAAATCACTTGTTGCGCCAATCCCCAAATTTCGAAATAGACCTAATGGCTCTGATCTTTTGGGGATTTCATGAACCGGGAGTTTGAAACTCTCGACTCCAAAATCACTTGTTTCCTCTACTTCCCAGACCCTGAAATGCCAGAATGCCAAAATTCCACTCCAAAGACACATCATGTTTCATGACTTTGGGGTTTTCAACGTAAAGTGCCCTGGCTCCCTATCATCGGAATTTCCGAAATGTCAAAATTCCACTCCAAAGGGGAATCAACGGCTCTTGTTACTTCTCATCCAATGGTCTCTACTCCTCCTGAGCTCCTGAATGTTAAAAGACACTCAGCCTTAACCCTCTCACAGATCTACGAGATCCAACGGTCCATGGGATTTTCGACACTTCTTCCACGAAGAAACTTTCCCATTCATTCACTCTTCTTCAAGGATCTCTGGCCAAAATGACTTGGCATCCTTCCACCTAAACTTGACTTCTGCGAGATGATTTCAATCTCTACCTCCCTTTGAACACTTCAAAGGTGTTATCCCTCCTGAGCTCCCACTTGCAAATTCAAGCCCCCAAAAGGAATCTTGCCTGCACTCCTTACAGCAACTTTCAAATAACCTCTAGTTATTTGAGTCTTCGACCCTGTGCACTCTTGAAACCATATTCCTTCAATATTCACCTTAGTCTATAATTTCTAGGGCTTCAACCAGCCTACACACACCTTGAATGGCTATGTGCCTCACCTTCACTTCTACTGGTTATGAGAACAACGATATCTCTCCTGAGCTTTCTGAGATAAAACTCAGATCCTCGTCAACGCACACCTTGTGAACGTTCACTGTAGTCTTTGTAGGAATTATCAGGAAGAGAAACAATTGAAACTCATTCTTCTCCTCTCTCAGACTTCATACCCTCAACATGAAATCATACTCCCGACACAGCATTGAAACAAATGCATAACAGAGGAAATAAAACAATCGTAAACATACCATTTAACAAATTTAAACAGTAAGCATCGTAACACCATGAAAATTGAGTCAAAGCTTTATATATTAACTCAAGTGGTCATGTACATGGGTTCTTCTCTACAGTTCTCTGCTACAGCCCTACAACTTATGAAATCTTAATGATCATAATGTTCCTATCCCAATGATACAAGGGTGAGGGTGTCTATATCCATTTTTCCTCCTACGCTTCTAAACTATCTAATCTATTAAATCAAATCTACCTACTTTCATTAAACAGACTTAAATGCCTATTACATCTGGAAGATGAGAATAATTTCTCTAGATCTGTTCATATCTCCAAGAGATAAATGTAAGTACGCTTCTCCTAGTTATTACATTAATAATTCAGATTTCAAAATTCAAAACATTTTCAAAATGTGCACTGGTGTTTTTCCAGCTGTCTTCCGCCTTTATGCTTTCTTGGTTGGTTGTGTACGATGTTCTTGCATCATACTCCCTTTCTTGAAAATTTTCATGAACTCCTATTCATGAGCTCTTGCACGGTTTGTCCATGCCTATGAATTGTTGCTTCATCTTTCCAACTGGCATCTTCAACTGGATGTCCTTTCCACTTGACCAAGTATTCAAAATACTCTTTCCTCCTGATCTTTTTGCTAATCCTCTTCTCAATTATCCTTTCCATATGTGGCTTTTCAGTTACAGGCATTTATTTTTTCCATTGAACCTCTTTTTGTTCCTCCTCTGCTCCTACTTCTTCAGCTCTGTAAGCATACAAATCCACAACATTGAATATCGGTGAGATTCCGACCCCAACAGGTAATTCAATCTCATATGCATTTGCCCCAAATTTCCATATGACCCTTCACGGTCCAATATTTTTCATCTTCAGTTTGTTATATGTTCCCCTTGGGAACCTCTCCTTCCTCAAATGCACAAGAATCAGATCACCAACTTCAAATTGAAGTTCTTGCCAGTGTTGATATACTCTCCACTTGTATTCTTGACTTGAACTCTGCAATCGCTCCTTAACTCAGTTGTGAAGCTCCTTCATTCCTTCTACAAAGTCCCCTGCACTAGCACTCCTGAATTTGGCTTGTTCTACATCTTTCAGTTCAGAAACTCCCCTTGGATGCATTCCATATACAATATAGAATGGACTCTGCCCTGTGCTTCTATTGAGTGAATCATTGTAAGTGAATTCCGCCTGTGGCAGAATGTGATCCTATTGACTGTGGTGTTCAGTCACTAAGCTCCTCAACAAATCTCCCAAGATCTTGTTTATGACCTCTGTCTGTCCATCCGTCTGAGGATGATATGTTGAGATAAAAGACAAATTTGTCCCCAACTTCTTTCATAAGGTCCTCCAAAAATTCCCTACGAACTTGGTATCTCAATCAGACACGATACTCTTTGGCAAACCGTGAAATCTGACGACTTCCTTGAAAAATAGGTTCACAATATGAGTTGTGTCACTGGTTTTCTGGCATGGTATGAAATGTTCCATTTTTGAAAATATGTAGACTACCACAAAGATTGAATCATATCCTCTATGTGTCCTTGGCAGTCCCAATATAAAATCCATGCTCACCACGCCCCACGGCCTTTCAGGTATGGGTAATGGTTGTTATAACCCTATGTTCTGCCTTTTTCCTTTCGTGTGCTGACAAATTATGCACCTGTCCACAAATTTCTTAACATCTGTCCTCATCCCTGGCCAAAAATATGAGCCATTCAACTTTGAGAGCGTCTTGTCATGACCGAAATGTTCGGCCAATCCTCCACCGTGTTTTTCCTTCAGCAAATTCTCCCTCATGGAGCATTTTGGAATACATAGCTGATTTCCCCTGAACAATAATCCATTGTGGATCATGTATTCAGTCCATTGGCTTCTATCCCTGAGATCTATATTCTCATATGCCTCATATGCCTCCTTGAAGTCTGGATCATCCCTATACATTTCTTTAAGTTTATCAAAACCCAAAGTCTTGACTCTGAATTCCTACATAAGAAAACATTTCCTGCTCAAAGCATCAACAACTTTGTTAGCAGTTCCAAAAATATGCTTAATCACAAAAGTAAAATTATGCATGTATTCAACCCATTTAGCATGTTTTTGGTTCAACTTCTCCTGTCGAGTCACGAATTGTAAAGTGTGATTATCGTTGTACAAAACAAACTCCTTGGGAACCAAATAGTGTCTCCATTTCTTCAGCGCTTGTATGATTGCATAGAATTATTTTCCATACATGGAGTACTTAATATTTGCTTCATTCAATTTTTCACTGAAGTACGCGATCGGCCTGTTGTCTTGGCTCAATACTGCTCCAATTGCAAATCCACTCATGTCACACCTGACCTGGAATGTCTTGCTAAAATCTGGCAAAACCAGAATTGGTTTCTCAGTGATCTTCTTCTTCAGTAGCTTGAAGCTCTTTTCTGCTTCCTCCATCCAGTGAAAATATTTATGTATTTTCTTCACTATATCCATCATTGGTGCGCTAATTCCACTGAAGTTTCGGATGAATTTCTTGTAGAAGCTAGCCAAACCATGGAAACTTCGAACTTCAAACACGCTCATTGGAAATGGCCACTTCTTAATCGTCTTTATCTTTTCTGGATCCATTTTCAATTCATTTGCAGAGATAACAAAACCCAAATAAATGAGTTTTGTCCTCATAAATGACAATTTCTTCATATTGATCAACAATTTCTCTTGTTGTAATCTCCTCATTACTACAGCTAAATGCTTTAAGTGTTCTGCTTTTGTTTTGCTAAAAATTAATATATCATCAAGATATACAATGACGAATTTCCCAATGAAATCCTTCAGGACTTCATTCATCAACCTCATGAAAGTATTGGGCACATTCGTTGGGCCAAATGGCATGACAAGTCATTCATATAGCCCTTCATTCGTCTTGAATGTTGTCTTCCATTCATCACCTTCTCTCATTCTAATATGATGATATTTTCTTTTCAAATCAATTTTTGAAAAAAATCTTACTCCACTCAAGCAATCCATCAAGTCATCCATCCTTGGAAATGGAAACCTATATCTAATGGTAATATTATTGATTTCCCTTTATTCTATACACATTCTCCAGCCTCCATATTTCTTTGGGCTGAGCACTATTGGAATAGTGCATGGACTCAAGCTCTCCCGAATCAATCCTTTGTCCCTTAATTCCTAGACCTATCTCTTAACTTCTTCATTTTCTTGTGGCATCAATCTGTACACTTCTTTTTTTAGTAAACTGGCCCCAGGTATAATATATATATGATGGCTTATACTCCTAATAGGTGGCAACGAACAAGGTAGTTCATCCACTACTATATCAACAAATTCTTCCAACAACTCTTGGATTTCTTATGGTAAATCATCTACTCTCGTACTGGTCAAAACAATTTTTGGCTTCCTGACCACAATAAATTGTGTGTCTTCCTTCTCTTAACCTCATTAAGAAGTTCCTTCCCACTCATGAGAAGTGCAGTGTTTCTCATCTCTATTTTCACCTCTTGGTTCTTAATTGGCAGCAAGATGTGCGTCCTACCATTTTTCTCCAGGGTGTACATGTTATTTCTCCCATCATGAACCATGTTTCTATCATATTTCCATGGTCTACCCAACAATAGATGAAAAATATCCATGGGAATGACATCACATAATATTTCATATTTATATCCTCCTATTTTAAATTCAACTAAACATTGTTTAGTGACATTTACCTGATGTCCTTTTTGTAGCCACGAAACTCTTTATGGGCATGGATGTGCAATAGTCTCTAGCTCCAGCTTTTCTACCATCTCTATAGATATGAGATTGTTTGTGATACCTCTATCCACTATGACCTTGCATACTCTATCCTTAGTTTTGCAAGCATTCATAAACATACTGTTTCTTTGGGCTGAGTTCTCTGGTTCCTTCTCTGGCTTCAAGATAACTTTCCTTATCATTAAGGATCTTCCACCCTCAACGTTTTCTACCTCAACATGCCATCCTTGAGCTTCGACAATGTGAGTTTCACCACATTCTTTCTCCTTATCTAGACACTCATAGGATTTATGTCTGATTTTTCCACAAACAAAGAATTTCACTTCACCTCCTCTACCTCTTCCTCTTCCTATGGCTCAAGGAAAAGTATTTCTATCAGCATATTGCCTTCTTTGTGAGCTTCCTCCCCTCTCAAGTTGAGTTTGAGGTTTCTTCTCCTCTTCTTTAGGTCTCTGAATCCTGTCTTGGGAAATTATCTTGCCTCTGCTTTGACTTCTACCTTGGCCTCTTTGACCTTGCTTCCGGCTCAGCTTCTCTTCCTCTTTTAGATCCATCTGATAAGAATCTTCCACATTCTGAATGGTCATCATGCTCATCTCATCTTGAATGTCATATCGCATACCATTCATGTACCTAGAAACTTTTTCATCATCGCTTTCCCGATGACCTGCTCTGATGTTTATCCTATAGAATTCTTCAGTGTATTCCTTCATTGACATCAGCTTCTATCTCAAATTGTGATTCCTCTGAAATAGAGTGATTTGATAATCCCTGGGTATAAATTTGGCTTTCGTCTTTGCAACCATTATATCCTAGATTTTGATCTTTTTCTTTCCCTTGCAGCGTCTATTAGCCTGTAGTTCATCCCACCATAGTGTTGCATGCCCTTTAAGTCTAGTAACGACATGTTTGACTTTCTTGTCTTCCTCGACATCCTCATAGTCAAAGTATTTGTATAGAGCTCTAATCTAGTCTAGGAGCTCTTCAACATCCAAGTTTCCCTCATACACTGGAATGTCCATTTTTTCTCTAGCACCTATCCTTGCAACAACCCTGAATAGGCGTTCTTCTGCAGCATCTTCGACTGCAACTTCTTCTCCTTCGTTTCCAGCTTCATTTTCACTTTCAGCTTTGCTGATATCCCCAGCATCAATTGTGCACCTCTGTGTTGTCTCCATACCATCAATCCTAGCACATAATTCACGCATTTCTCTTTCCACTGCTGGATCAGGTATTTTCCTTTCTCTTCTTCTCAGTGGCATGGATGTAAAATTCCACCTTCCTCTCTCTGCTACAAAAAGAAAAGAATTTGTTCTGGGCTCTGATACCACAACTGGTGCAGACCCCCTGCCCTTGGGTCAATATCACTACAGGATCTTTTTGAAACCACATAAAGAGTTAATTAAACCCTTTGTTTAATCCCTGAAAGATTTCAGGCTTCGAGAGTTGGAGGTTCTCGACGCAATGCCAAAACTCTTTGCAATCACTGAAACCTAAAATGTCAATGACGATTCACTCCTCCAATGCGTTGAGCATACGCCACCTATTACCCACTAGTTTTGGCTTTTCAGGGCTCGATAGAACAACCAACAGTCCTTCCTTTACCCCTGTGATTCCCTAAATTCTGAAATTTCTCCTTTGGTGAGTTTGACAGCTATGAGCCTCCCTCGATCCAATGGTCTTGGTTGTATTGGGATTTTGTTAACCAAGATTTTGAAATGCAGCGACCCCAACCACTGGTCACTCCATTCCCTGAACTCTGAAATAGACCTAAGGGCTCTGATGTTTTTTGGGATTCTGTGAACCGGGAGTTTGAAACTCTCGACTCCAAAATCACTTGTCACGCCAATACCCAAATTCTGAAATAGACCTAACGGCTCCGATCTTTTCGGGATTTCGTGAACTGGGATTTCGAAACTATCGACTCCAAAATCACTTGTCGCCTCTACTTCCCAGACCCCAAAATTCCGAAATGCCAAAATTCCACTCCAAAGACATGTCACATTTCACGACATTGGGGTTTTCAACGTAAAGTGCCCCAGCTCCCTGTCATCAAAATTTTCGAAATGCCGAACCCCGAAATGTCGAAATGTTGAAATTCCACTCCAAAGGGGAATCGACGACTCATGTTGCTTCTCATCCAATGGTCGCTACTCCTCCTGAGCTCCTGAATGATAAAATACACTCAACCTTAACCCTCTCACAGATATGCGAGATCCAACAATCCACAGGATTTTCGACACTTCTTCCACGAAGAAATTTCCCCGTTCATTCACTTTTCTTCAAGGATCTCTGGCGAAAATGACTTGGCATCCTTCCACCTGAACTTGACTTCTGTGAGATGATTTTGATCTCTGCCTCCCTTTGAACATTTCAAAGGTGCTATCCCTTCTGAGCTCTCACTTGCAAATTCAAGCCCCCAAAAGGAATCCTGCTCGCACTCCTTGCGGCAACTTTCAAATAACCTCTCGTTATTTGAGTCTTCAACCCTGTGCACTCTTGCAACCGTAGTCCTTCAACCTTCACCTTAGTCGATAAGTTCTAAGGCTTCAACCATCCTATGCACACCTTACACGGCTTTGTGCCTCACCTACACTTTTGTTGTTTATGAGAACAACGATATCTCTCCTGAGATTTCTGAGATAAAACTCAGATCCTCATCAACGCACACCTTGCGGACGTTCAATGCACTCTTTGCAGGAATTATCAGGAAGATAAACAATTGAAACTCATTCTTCTCCTCTCTTAGACTTCATACACTCAACATGAAATCATACTCCTGACACAACATTGAAACAAATGCATAACAGAGGAAAAAACAACTATAAACATACCATTTAACAAATGTAAATAGTAAGCATCATAACACCATGAAAATTGAGTCAAAGATTTATATATTAACTCAAGTGCTCCTATAAATGGGTTCTTCTCTGTAGTTCTCTACTACATATCTACAACTTATGAAATCTGAATGATCATAATGTTCCTATCCCAATGATACAAGGGTGAGGGTGTCTATATCCGTTTTTCCTCCTACGCTTCTAAACTGTCTAATCTATTAAATCAAATCTACCTACTTTCATTAAACAAACTTAAATGCCTATTACATCCAGCAGATGAGAATAATTTCTCCAAATCTATTCATATCTCCAAGACATAAATGTAAGTACGCTTCTGCAAGCTATTACATTAATGCTTCAGATTTCAAAATTCAAAACATTTTCAAAATGTGCGTTGGTGCTTTTCCAGCTATCTTCTACCTTTATGCTTGCTTGGATGGCTATGTACGATGCTCCTGCATCAGGTGGCAGTGATTGAGGGAGTGTGAGGACTCCCTGACAAAGTAGCAACATTTTCTTCCATAGCTATGTGCAAAACTATCCGGTGCTCTTGATGTGTTACCCTTGGAGGGACAACGTGTATCAAGAGTGGTGTTGACAAGTCAGTGATTGGAGTGTTGGCTAGCCCGAGAACTTCTGCTCCAAGGTTAGAAATAGTAGGTTCCTCTGGATTCGATTGTTCTCCTCTCAGAATTGTCTCGAGCACAGTTTCCTGCGGCCTGATCACTTCAAATGACCCTTGCTAGTCAAGTCTTCATCGTAATGGTGGCGTTGGTGGCTCCAAAGTAACCGACAACAAGCCTTGAAGCCTTCGTGACCGACGAAGCTCCTGATATTCCAATTTGTGAAAATATAAATGACAAAGTAAGGATTTTACTAACATTTAAAAACAAGCACACACTAGAAAATTTCCTACAAGATAAAGCAACCAAACCACTATCTAGTTGGAAGAACAATTACGCCAACCAACACTAGAGCAACTTACCGGTGCAAGTGAAACTCGAACAAGGAAGCACCCTCTGGGTATACTCTATAAAGTGTGGCCCGATGTCTACCTTAGGTACCATGGTATACCCTCGCATTCACCTGGGTAAGTCTCTAGAATAAAGGAAAATAAGTTGCTAGCTCATAAAAATTCACCAGGTGGGTACAACCGACAATTGGGTTGACCGCAATGAGTAGGATAACAAGGTTGAAACATATCGATGGTATCGAGAGAAAGTGTTACAGAAGACAACTAAGGATCTTGAACAGATTCGAGGTCCACAAAGATCCGTAGGAAAATGCAAACGACAGTATCCCCTGAGAAGTCCTCAATATTCATTCCCCATTATGCTTGGTTCGGCTTTGGAGAGGCTATGTCCGCTACCTTTCCTTACGCAACCTCATGTTTACCCCTTGTGTTAGAGGGGGGTCGCAGACAACTTTCACATCACTGGACTTTTTAAACTCCTTAGCTCTGAATCCAATGTTTGTTTATAAGACTTGAAGAGTTTCCACTCCAACCTAATTCAAGGCTCTATCCTAAACTAGTTGATTGACCCTACAAACATAAAATTTTAATAAATTTTAATTAGTGTTTGCTTTAAATGGCTTGTTTTAACTCAAGAAATTGGCAGTGAAACTAGTAATGTGTATGGGAGAAGAAGAAGGAGAAGTAAACGAAACTAAAAGAAAAATCACTTCTAGTTAACAATAAATATTTGCAACTAACTCTTTAAACCAACTTTTCACAAGTAATTTTTCAAGATCTTTAACTAAAACAAAATTTCACTCGACTACGAGCTACTTAAATTCTATGAAATCGGTTAAAGAACTTAAAAAATTAACTCATTTTTCTTAAAAAGTAATATAACTAACCCTAACTACTTTACCAGACTAAGAAATGGAATCTTTTTCTATATTTTTTAAAATGCTTCAAACAAGAAACTTGAAATAAATTCTTTTTCTTTTTCTTTAAAGCAAGCGAAAGGGGAAAAAGTGAAAAACAAGACAAGACTGAAGCTGACCTCTGGCCCACTGCGGATCATAGGGAGTCTCTAAAGACACCAAATGGGCTAATCAAAGACTCAAAGACTCCCCTAAAACCCTTTCGAAGTAAACACGAGAAATCTTGAAAACGACAAGCAAATTGACATCTAACCTAGGATTTGATTGTAAAAACCAGAGACACTACTCTTAATCAAGAAACCATGATAAGTAAAACTTCAATCATGGAAGAGGTTGATTGCCTCTTCTTAAAAACAGTTTCTTGACAGAGGTACGCTATTGATGCTTAAGAAACCTGCATATGTATGCGGACTGTCTATAAAGCAGGGCATGTATGTGTGTGTGTGTTGACCCACAATAGGTTGCATACACCTTTGTATTTATTGAAAAAAATAAATGAAACGGACATGCTAATAGGGTAAGGAGAACTGGTATGGCATTAACAAGTGACCAGAATCCATTAAAGATTCAACAAACTCAACAAGAAACTCAAAAGGTATAAAACAAATCCCCTAAAAGCCTAGAGGCTTCCCCAGTATGGTCGCCAGTTCGGCTAGTGGGAAAAACCCCCTATGGCTACACCATGGTTTACAATGTAGGCATATCAATAAACATGTAAAAGTCTCCTACTTATCTAACTACCCCAAACATATCCCAGACTCATATATGAAAGACAAAGTGAGAAGGATCAGGTAACTATACCTTTACTCCACGTCTGGTGAAGATCCTCTTGCGCTTGATAACTTCGTTGACTGCAAGCCTCCTCCCAAGGATGACCTACATTCACAAACAAATAAATAGAAAACTAAAAACATGCATTTCATATATAAATCATGGGTTAGATGTTAGAATAAAAAAATAAATCAAATGCAACCATTCGACACATCATGTTCTGGGACAAGAAAAGTACTTATTTTATTGATAATACAATTATCACTTACAACCAAAGTCAGCTACTTCTCCTCGAACCTGGTCCGAGATCCTCTTCACCAAGCTCCAAGTGAACCTCCATGTATATTTCTCCTCTCAAACGTCTTCTTGGGAAATGAAATGGGTTCTTATGGAGGAAAAAGGGAAAAAATGAGGAATTATGGGGTAATTCTCACAACAAGGCTGCAAATGCTTGGGGCAAGGAGGGGATGTGAAACGGGAAGAGTTTCATTGTTCTGATTTATATATGTTGAATGATATCCCAACACCTCATTTTATATGAAAAAAGGATGGCTATACGGTTGGGTGATGGGCTATAAGCAGTGGATTAGCTGGGAAACTACCCAATAGCCCGTAATCTCAACAAAATCCTTGAAACTTTTTAATTTTTGCAACTTTTTCAAGTATATGCGGGTTGTAGTGGTTGAACTAGCATGTGTATGTGGGCTGTAGTGGTGAAAAAAGCATATGTATGAGGGAAATATTGGTGCAGAGCGCGTACATCTTCAAAAAAATATTTTTTAAGAAGAGCAACTCAATGATGGCTTGGCAAAAATAGCAAGTAAGAGGGCCAAGTGTTGGGTATGCATGTATGGAGAAATTTAGGGTTACAACATGCACCATGTTCCAATAAATGATGTGAGTAGGATCATGAATATACTTTTTTAATAAGGAAACATGAAAAGCATTATGAACTTTTAAATTTGCACAAAGTGCAAATTGATACGCC